>JAQFYB010004810.1:0-15330 GCA_034694085.1 Pogonognathellus longicornis
AGAGTAGAATGTACAACTGAAATGAAAGCTGAGGATTATGTTATAAAAGAATATTTTTAGTCTTTCATCTAAAATGCTTACATTTAATATCATCATTAGTTGTCATCATCATTTCCAATTACTGACTACCCACTCGTAATCTAAAAGCTTCAATTCAATACCCGCTTTCTTTTATCAAAGAATCAAAAATTATTGTTTGCTATAGTTAGAATGTAGGTTGTAGTATAATTATCATCATGATGAATAAGTTTTATTTCACATTATCCTACGGAATTACGTAAAGGTTAGAAACATGCTATACAGGTACATTAATTCACAAACAAAAATCAAATATGAATACATAATAGTAATCTTTAGAAGACTCTGTTTCAAAATGTTGTAAGCATTGGTCTATGTATATTAACAATTTTAATTGCCAGATATTATAATTTCATAAGCAGCAGTTACGAGTTTTGTTACGAGTTTTGATGTTACGGGTGATTACCGATATGAGTAAAATACTTGTACCTTAGATATGTCAAAGTTTGGCAAAAAATATTAAGGTTTTCCTTTGTTACAGTCCTACAATACTAGTTTCAACTTTATACAATCAGTTACGAATGTTACGATTCTCTCTTCTAATTATTATCAATTGTGTATGCGTTTGTTACAATTGTTTCACCATTTCAAAAAAACTAGTATTCTTGTCATTATATAACATCTGTTTAACTCCGTAGTATATCTGTTCCTATACCTATACATTTATAGATGTACAGATTTTAAAAATTTACTTTCGACTTGAACCTGCAGATTATACAATGTTTTATTATTACAAAACTTTACCTTCGAGTATTTTCAAGTACAATACACTATGGTACCTGGAATATCACAGCGTTTATAATATTGTTACTCTTTTAGAGACTGAAATTACAAGTTAATTGTCTGCAACTACGTAGTACCTTATGAAATCTCATGGTTGTGTAAAGTCAAGTCGAGTCAAGAGGGAACGAGCATCAAACGAGTGAGTGGTTAAAACTTGAGGATTGTTCTGCCAAAGAACATAATGGAATGAACGAGATTATTATTTACATGCCTTTCGCAATAAGCTAACAGCAGTAGTGGCAGTAAAACGAAGATGTGTGAAACTGAAGATAAACTCTCCAACTACACTAACTACTAGCTATATTATTTTAAGTACTACCTTATACAGCATAATATAAAACAATAAATAGGTAGGTAGTAGGTATACATAGGTACACACACATACACGAGTATAGTACAATACACGATCATGGGTAGAATGTAAAGATGAACAGATAGAAAATACAATAAGTCATCATCTATCTACAGAAAACACAGGTGCGGTATTTTCAGCCTCGTGTACTACTGCACATACATATACATACACTGTACACATACATTTTAAATGTGTGCGTATTTCATTCAATAATAATAATAAGTAGTAGTAATAACGCTGCATCCTATACCTACATCAATCTACTAAATATAGCAAGTGATTGTTTGAGACAGTGAGCAAACCTCATGGCTCAGAAAATGCATCCCAGCAACAGAACGTGTACCTAATCCCTTTACAGCTAAAACACGCATACTTTCATAAAGTAGCTTTGAATTTGACATTATTATGTTACTTTTATACAATTCCTCACTTCCTACTTGTCTATTGTAAGTTACTATCTCTTGTTTCTTTATACTAAATATATTATGAACTTCTTTTCTACACTAGCATGTATTATTCCAATGATATGAAGCACCTAGTGAAGTATACACTGTACACAAAATAGAATGTCTATAAAGTACTTGTATAAAATCAAGCATCAACGGTTGAATAACTTTTGTGAGTTTGCTTATTGTTAGCATCAGGGCATATGTGTTACTGTCATAGATTTGAGTTAGAAGCAATATAATAATAATAGTGAAAGGAATGAGTAGCAGTTCTAGTAGTAGTGAAGTCTCAATCTCAACATACACATACATTAAATACAATACATAAAATATACCAAAAATACACACGTTGTACTTTTAGTGTAAAATATGTGCATTGCTCCTTCATACATACATACAGCGATACACCTACACTATCACTTCACATGCACTCAGGTAAAAATAAGCCGAAGGTAAATAAGTATATACAGTCTGTATAAACTTTAGCAAAGTACATAATACTAGAACAGATACTACTAGAAGAATAATACACTGCTGTATATAATAAAGTTAGTTTGGTGCACTATCGCTTGTGTACCAGAGCCTCTCATCTCAAGCAGCAATGATCTCTTGAATTCTGTGTTCTTCTCTGACTTTGGTATGGTGCTTTGGGTGTGCAGTGCTTTGGGTGTGCAATGCTTTTGGTCTGAGTCCGTTTTGTGTCTAAGTAAGTCTTATCGTTGAGAAAGTTGCGAGGCAACGATAACCAGATCCCTGTATGCATGCTGTGTCTGTTTATACATAGATAGGTCTGTTCACTACATGTGAATGTATGAGATACTCTCCTGTACAATACTAGTGGCAATGTACATGTGTTACCTCCAGCAACTTCTTCGTCTTCCTAAGAACTGATAAAGATTTTGGGATGCAGTCGAATTCTACCTATGCAATACACACAGATTCTTACAATACAACAAGGGAAGAACACTGTAGGACGTGTGTATATAATATATGTGTGATAGTAGCCAGAGAGAACGTATTCTGTACATAAATCCAAAGCTTTTGGCCCTT
The DNA here is from genome assembly GCA_034694085.1 of Pogonognathellus longicornis. Lineage (NCBI taxonomy): Eukaryota > Metazoa > Arthropoda > Collembola > Entomobryomorpha > Tomoceridae > Pogonognathellus > Pogonognathellus longicornis. Next base: position 2,713 of record JAQFYB010004810.1, read on the forward strand.
CTTCGTTGGATGTGGTGTATAATGCAGCCTTGCTTGTTAGTTAGCCCGTAGCAGCCCTATGGTATGCTGAATGAAGTAAAGGCGGCAAGCGCTATATGAGTGGAGTTGTAGTGAGAATAGTAGGAAAGGAAGAGCGAGGAACGTGAGCGAGTAGCCCCACAACATTATAACACTCAACATCGTGCACCAGTCCACGTTCTGCATTGGAAACGAAAGGACGTTCACGGCTCTTCAGTCTCAGATTGTTGTAGACACATCTTTCAGACTGTGCATTGCCCATTGTTAACAAGCAATAGCCAGATACACTCTAACATTTTACATTAGAAACATCACAATACACATTTTATCTCGAATTTTAACTAATTTGACGATACGATACTACATTCAGTACATACATACACATTAAATCTTTTAATTATCAATACAAAGTTTTTGCTGATAAAATCACATCTTTTTTATACAAGAGGAAAAACAATTCTTCTCAAGTATATTAAAGTATTTGTATTCTTCTTCGCAACTAAGGGTTTTGTTTACAATTTGCAACAATCGACAAAGTTTGAAGAGGACGAAATTATTGAAGTTCACGAACTGAAATCTCAAGTTGAGCATTTTACGTTATTGTTTTCTTTAGTGTGCTTCTGTGTTGTTGAAAAGGATTCTCAACTCTCCTACTACACAACAGAGACTTGACTTTGTTTAGTTGGAACGTGAAATAGAAAAGTTTATTCTACCTACCTACTCTACATAGAGATTGTTAACTTGCATTGTGCTGTTGTCCATCTTGCTGATGATTGGACCTGAGGCTAATTAACGTTCATTAATACACGTCTCATTAACAGCCATCACAGTGCTACATCAACTTACACAGTATACAGAGCTCTGTAGTAGTAAGAAAAAGAAAAAATCCAAAAGGTTTATATTGTCTCAAGGAGTAGGAAACCCATGTCCAGTATATTACATCAAGTCTATCTATAGCTCCACCACATACATACCTAGCTATTTATTTACAAAGAGATAAGACTCCACAACTACTAGTTATTAACTCATTGTTAATAACAACAGTAACAAGACTCTATTATTAAAGAGATAAAAAATTGTGCGCTCTAATAACACAGGGAGCAAAAAGAAGAGGAAAGATTCCATCTGAGAATAAGCACAACTGGTAGTAGCCGAGAGAGTAGAGTTCTTGTACATCGGCGATCAGTGGAAAAGGAGGAAATTTATTACATTAAATTGGAAATCACCAGGGAACATCTCTCTGCGATATTTACGAGTAATTACAGTTTTGTGTTGAATAATGAATGTGAGTGAGAGTGTGGGGATGAGCGGAAGATAAGAGTTGAATAATTACACACACTCTTCCTAAAGACATACATATCTGTTCTCTCTATATACACCAACTCAACCCGGACAAAAACTTATATCATTGCTTTAATTCATCACCCACTACTACTAGAATCACTGTGTGTATTTGTATTCTCAGAAAATCTCGACAGTATAAATTAAACTAACGTAAACACACCAGTACCACAAGAAACAAACTATGTAAAGGATTTATGAGTTTAAACGGAGTGAACACTTAATTCAATTCTACCTAAGTACAACACGATACTATTAGGTGATATTATGATAAAACACTTGTCTTGAGACACCAGTGTACTTGTGTGTGAGAAATGACGGATAAGGAGCAGTAATAGTTGCGTAGTTGTACAAAAAGAACAGTAAGACCCACATAAGTCCATATAACACACTCAACTATTATACCTACGCATACTAGACGAATCTTAAAATTTAAGCAAGTGAATGAACGCAGTAGTCGTGCTCGAAACGAGAAGTGTGTGTGTAGTAAATCCTCCTACGTAAATTTACATAAGAAGAAGATCCTATCGAATTTAGGGAAGTGAGCCCTTGCTGAATGACTATAGTGGAGTCTCCTTGTTGGAGGAGTTGAACAATATTATAATATGTGGATGTAGTCAGAGCATTTCTCTTGTGCCCATAAGAAAGGAACTTAAGCTTGTGGAAGTGAAACAAAGATTTATTTCAAAGATATTTGCGTCTATTATTATGTTTCATTCCGCTCTGTAGCTCTTTCCTACTTTTGTGTGTATTATCTCCGCACAATATAGTCGTAAAGTGACTATAATATTTTAACTTGGCTCTCTCAAACTCATACCACTACTACGCAGATACTCCTACACCAACGCAGTTTTGTTTTTCTATATAATATACTTAGAGAAATACGTATTCCTCATCATCATCATCGTCACTGCGTGTTTTGCTGTAGTAGCTAGTATCATAACAGTATATCTACAGTCGGAGATACTTCTTTACTACACACAGTGCAAGGGAGTTCATACAATCCATTTGCCATTTCATACAGACAAAGAACAAAGTGATTAATAAGGTGCCAAATGAGAGTCGAGGAGCAGATTCACTGCTACTACAAATACTCCTCGAGAATCAAGAGCAGTATACATGTAGAAAAGTGAAGTAGGAAGAATAAAGGCAAAAAGGAATTATTATTTCTATATAAGTAAGCAACCGACACACACACAGATACATAGAACTCTCTCGCGTATTATAAATTGTATGAGTTTTATACATCTATCGGAGATAGTGAATAGTATGTGTTACGTGTGCTAAAAGAGAAAAGCCCAAAAGTGCATGAAGTGAATTAAATTAGGTGGGGTTTCCGATCTGTGAAGATAACTTATGTGATGTTATTTTATGTTGCGGATGTAATGTAACGTAATGTAATGTAATGTGTGGATTTACGAGGACGATCTGCCCGTCTGTCTTTTCTCTCTGTTAATGTACTCTCTCGTATTATATAGTTCGGTGTATGTGGAGTAATCACATATAAACGAGAAGTAAATACTTGTAGGCAACTAGAACTATCACAGACAAACTTAGAGAAGACATACAGAAACACACAGAGTCGCTGTTTAACTTTAAAGTGACAGTTAAAACGTTTCTTCATTTATAATCCGCTTGCATACATGTATAGTTTACTACAACACAGAGATACTACTTGTACTTGTTTCTCATCGCGTGTGTGTGTGGGGTAACATGTAGTTGTAAGTTGTAAGCATTACATAAGCGCAAGAGAGAGAGAGAAAACTCAAGTGAAAGACTTTTGTGTGTCGTTATTTTGTTGGCGTACGTTCATAGTGAGTGAGTACGTTGAGAGTTTATGTGCGTTTGTTGAGTGAAAAAACTCGACTGCTGTATACTGTGTGTATAAATGTACACAAGAGGGAAAGAGTGATTGCAATGTGTTTAACTGCTTACTTTCTGTCTGTGGAATTGAATTGAATTTGAAGAATTATCTACATTTTCACACGTTTAGTTCACTCAGAGACAGATCAAACTTGCTAACGCATCGTTATTGCTCAGTGTACGTTTTATGCTACTTGGCACTTGGGTTTCACTCCCATTCAATTCACAGTTGTAGTTGAGTGTGTTGTGCTCCTTGAAGCTTCATACGTATATATACGAATCTCTTATACTACAGTTTTGCACCATTCTGCATCTCTCTGTCTCTGTGCATTAAGTTACCTTTGCCAAAAGACGAAACATCATCGTGCAAAAAAAACTCGGGGAAAACTCCAAGTAAAACTCTATTACAAGACATTACATTCAACATTACGTATTGGACAAGTTTAGTGCAACGATTGCGAAAGACTCTTTTCCCTGTTTCCTCAAACTTGCTTTTCTCCACAGCCTTTCCTTCCTCACGCTCTCACACACATACTTCTACACTATAGTGTGTATGTGTGTGTACGCGACTTAAACTCACGTAATATTAATACCACTATTATATGCTAGTACAAATGTAAGGAAATGTGGAATGAAAGAACACACACAGATATATTTATCCCAGTGAACCAAGCAACCGACTATTTATACATGATATAAAATATTAGTCGTTCCGTTCACACTTGCTAAAAGAAAACTAACAAGACACACCAACTAGGACGAGGACGAAGACACACGCGGGCAACTTTTTTCTACTTTTTCTTCTTCCACCATTGCCTACTTACGCCATTGCTTTTTATAAGGAGCAAAAAGAAGAGAACACACGGAGAATACCATTACAGTACTACGAGAGTCAACTTTCTTCACCCGATTGTTCTACTACTCGACTACTACTACTACCTTCATAGTGTGAAGTTGTAAAAAGAGTCAAAGAAAAAGAGAAAGCGGGTGAAATAGTGTCACCACTATTAAAGACTTGGATATTTCTCGGAGTAGTATAATACTACTGAGCAAACTTTAACAATTAACTCCATTCGGTTCGCCAAACCACAACTGTGCACTCTTTTGTGGACCTTTGTCAATTGCTAATTGTTGATTGTACAGCTCAGGTCGTACATTCAAGAGCAAAAGGAGCGAGAGATTACCTAAATACTTAAACCACACACCGAATCAACGAACGAACCAACCAAAAGAACCATTTACATTTACAAAGTCAAAAGAGACTTCACGTTCTTGTTATTGCAATTTATACCACTCCTGCCATTATATAACACGTATACACAGATATCTACATAGCTACATTCGTAAATATCTAAAAGTGCAATAAAACTGTGTAGTGAAAAGGAAACATTAACCATGATCGTGAAGACCATTATGAAGAAAAGGAGTGGGGGAAACACTCGCCGTGCTTTCATTAGCCATCTGAATGTGTTACTTTGCCTAGCAGCATTCTTGGGTGGCTCCACCGTAGAATCCCATATTCGGATCAATGATAACGGCGGTTACGAGGATATCGTCGTCTCCATAGGCAAAGAAGTCCCACCGATTGCGTGTCAACAACTCATCCAAAATATACAGGTGGGTCTCTCTCTCTTTTCTACTTTACTCTTTTTAGTACACAGCTACTATAAACACACATACACTCTCACTCTCATAATACACACAGTTCTTCTTTATTATTATTATATTCTCTCTAATACATTGTAGTTCTAAAACACACTCGTTTCTCCGTTCTTGACACACAATCAAATGTAGTCCGAGCGTAATAGTCTTTAGTACTGTATTTACGTGTTATATATGGGAAAAGGAAGCATACAATGAACTTTAAGTTGTCGATTCTACCTATACACTTATTATTATTAGCTAAATAAAGTGAGTTGAGGAGTAATAGGTATTTTTATAGCTTCACATCGAAAATTCAAGCGTATTTGTATATCTGTCTGACTGTTGTCTGTCCGTGGACAAACAGAGACAGGTAGATATTATACTAGAATTAAGTTTGAGAGAAATTTCCCCCTATTTGTTTAAGTTTATAGCTAATAGTTATTAGGAAAGCCCTTTTGGTTTGCACTTCGTACATTAGCCTCCCTATACAGTACAAACACTCAATTTTACAGTTAAAATTGTATTTGATGCTCCTGTTCCTCCATTTCGTGTAATCATCAAGCAACTTCTGCATAATTGATGTAAATGGTTTATTTATTTTATATTGACGCCCTTTCAATGCTTTTCCTGCCCGTTTAAATCAACTCAGCACTCAATGGGAACCCTATTGTTTGTTACCCTGTCAGTGTCTCAACTCTTTACTAACCGGGTGAATGTGAATGTATGTAATATTGGTGTCACCTGTGAAAAGTATATAATACTTTAAGAGTACCTACCTCCGAAAAGGTTCATAGTGTTACATATACTTATACAGTTTTATTGTTATTAATTCTACTAGTAAGTATACAGTATTGTCCAACTGCTATACATTATTATATACATGTTAGCTCATTTCTCTTCCAATGTGTTTATCGACCTAACTATAAAATACGTTAAATTGTATTAGTGTAAGAAAGCACATGTTAAGGTTTGGTTTTGTGTAGGATACATGGATACATAATATAGGTACATAGGTACGCGCTACGTAGTAACCAGCTTAAAGTACCTATGTAGTGTTATTTTATATTTCTTTGTAAACTGGAAGGACTGAATATACATTGTGTAGTACAATTTACACAGTAGGAGTTGCAAAGCAATATAGTAGGACAGAAAATAATGGAGAAAAAAGTTTTGGTTATTTCATGGCCTACGTAGTGTGTAAACTAGCGAGTTAACTGCTAAAGGTTTTTCTTTTTCATCTACAGGTAGACTTTGTGCAGACCTGTGTAATGTTGGTATAATAGCAGTACATTACATTGCAGACAGTGTTGATTCGAACACAAACATATATAAAAGTCTCGACTGAACAAATACTTGGCACATTTCGAGTTGGGGAGTTGGAGGAGTAGAGCTTGATTTTGAAAAAAGCAGGTGTTTGTTTGCTTTTGAATGGTTTGCTTTGGTTAGCAGTTTAGAGTTTGCCTACCATCAACTTCCTTTCCTTTATATTCAACGACGATGCTCCTCTGCTCCTGGTTTACCTTTATGGGCTACTGTGTGGAGACTCGTACAGCGTCTAAAAAGGTCTTTACCCCACATAAAAGAGATAACCTAGGTTAGGACTACTAGATCTCACCGTTCTACCACCAATAGTGGTAAAATAAGTAGTAAGGCACCAATCTACAAGAATTTGTGTGCAAGTTACCCACATATAGTGAAACTAACTGTGTAGTCGTATAGATAGGCAAACAAGGCACTACTATACAAATCCAACTTCTTATTTTTCTTTTTCCTTGAATTTTATGTTAAATATGTGAATAGAAGGATATAGTTGGAGATAAAGCTATGTTGAAAACAGTTTACGTTGTGTATACTTGGAGAAATTCTGAAGAAACCATCGCTTACATAGAAAACTACTTAGCAACTAAAAAAGTTAACTTTTTGCACTTTTCATAACTTTCCATGTAAAAGTCAACAGAGTATTTGCTGAGTCGACTTGACAAGACACGTCAAGTCACCGAGCAATTCACACTTTTCAACAAACTTCACTTGACTTGCCTCGCTGTCGTTTTTGGATGGAATACATGTCTTTATTTAGAACAGAACGCTGTTAGTAATCGAGTGGGGTCTTATATGAGTTAAGCTCAGCTTTCCACTTCCCATTATCCCATCAATATTCTACTTGAACCAGTTTAAACAGTTCTACATAGAATCTTATTATTACCTATTTGCCTATATAAACTAAAGCAAAGTAAAGTCAAGTTTGCCAAATATAGGACACTGTACTGTATTAGCATTATAGCTAAGCAACTGGAGAACACTACTAAGCTTCTAAATTCTAATCATATTCTAAATAAAATACATCTGCAATACAACACTACTAGCATTGCTACGACTTTTTCTTGAGCTTTATCTCACTTCTAGTATTATGCACAGTGTTTCTCATGTGAATCGCGAATAGTGTGTCTAACTAAAAGATTAGAGGCGTAGTCTGTTTTCTGTGAATAGTAAATGGAAAAGGAAATGTCTTTTTAGCAGTCTTGACTTTTTAGTGATATGGAATGGAGACACTCTGCTGTGTTACATTATACTAAGCAGAATGTTTTACTTGTGTAAGCCATCAAGTAAACTAACTATGGGTCTCCATAATGTATGCGACAAATACTACATACCGTATTTCCTCTAATTTTAGCCCGGGTTATAATTATGCAAAATTGATTTCCGGGATGCTATAAATAGAGGGAGGGGACTACCATTAGAAGAAAAGGCTAAAATTAGAGGAAATACGGTAATATACATCTCCGTGCTCGTAGGAACCGCTCCTGTGTATACTCCCGTTGTAGTCCCTCTACTACTTATGTATATTCAATTTTGGGCGAAACGGATATCTATAGGTATAATAGACAACAGATCTTCTACTTATTTAGTACATTATGGAATTTTTATGTAAGAACTACGTGAGTAATAAAATATTAACGAAAAATAAGTTGGTACTAGTTATACTAAACCCAGCAACAGTCTACATAATGAATTAAAGTGGAAAAAAGTCAGTTCAATGTGTGCATTTCAAAGAAGAAGCCAAAAAGCAAACACACACACAACCACTACACTCGTGAAGGAAAAAATAAACTACATGCTAACTTGTACTGGCAGCATTTGGCACAGTGTACTATTAGTGTAGAAAACGATATGAAATTTGGTTAGAGTGGCAATATTAATAGTAGTATTAGAGTGTGTATGTAGTGATGATGACGAGGATGATGATGATGAGGTAAAGTGTAAAGAAACGTAGAGAAGGGAGGAAAGCACAGAGGAAAGAGAGCTAAGGAAAAGTTTGTTAGCTCAAAAGATTTTCCCTTGAGAATTTAAAGAAAAGTAAATAAGAAAGAGATGACTAGGAGATGGAGAAGAGCAGCTGAGAATTGAGTAATAAGAAAATACTACCATAATACAAGTTTTCCATTATTATGACTCACAACACAACTCTGTGTACTTACTTACATATCCTTACACTCCAAGTTAAAATCTGTGTAGGTATATGTATATAATATTGTGTACTTACTAAGGAATCTATATAATAAGTATGTATGTGAGTATTATTATTATATAGGCTGTTAAAAAACCAGCCAAAATCTTGACCGCATCATATCATCACATCACAAAACACCACATCACCATTTTAGTGGAATACTTTGCTCTCGTTTCGTTATGATTAAGGTTTATAGCTCAAAATGCTCAGCTACTTGTACATATACTGGTAATACACTTTCAGTACACATAACACACTGCTGCTGCTGCTGGGAAACGAAGCATAGCCAAAACGAAACGGAATAAAGTCAAACACATACAATTTCTGCGGCTTAGTTTAACAAACAGATTTTGCCTTCCTTTCTCGCTTGGCTGAAATCACAGCATCCCATTTGCACTAACACGAACATAATATTATATTATATCCATGTAGCAAACAGTCCCAGTAATAATCTCGTAGTACCTACAACTCTCTCTGCATATATCTAATCTATATATACAAAGTAATAATACACAGTGATTTCTATGATTCCATGAATTTGGCTTTAAAAGCTGTTAAAAAATACATCATGTGTCCCACTCCTGCTGTATACATGACACTTTTATATGTGCACTCAGACTGTGAGACTCATCTCAAGTCTTTTACTTTATTATGTGCATATTCTTCGTTGTCATTCAACACTCTCCTCCTCCCATGCACAAATAAAGACACATTGCACCCAGGGAGTTCACAAACACCCCGTAACACTTACACTGTAATGAAATGAAATAAATTATTATACTAAAATTGGTAGTTAATAGTCAGATTCACTCTTGAGTCAATAAATAATCACACCAAGCCACCACCACATTTATCATCTGATTTATTATGTGTTGATTTCAACTTGGAGGGCTGTGTGTGATTCTAAAATAAATCTGAGACACAGTGAGAGAGACACAATGTATGTCTTGAGTTACATTGGCTTGAATTGGTTTGCCTTGGCTTTTGGCTTTATCAAGATTTTGGCTTGACCAAGTTAACTAACACTACACAAAGTCGCTCTCTCTCTTTCGTTCTCTTTGTGAATATAAGGACTAAAGAAGGAAGGTAAATGATTTTATCTACAGAGAATGGAAAGAGGTAGGCAGTGAAGAAATAGTTGTATATAAGTAAAGAGAATATTACCACTACCTAATACTAGTACGTACATACATACAGTGAAGGTGAAAAGGAAGAAACGGGTCCTTTCTTTTCTAAAGGTTGTTTGCAGTAAAAATCATGAGTTTACAACCACTTACGTACTTTGGTCACCATTAGCTGTGATCTATCTGACCGAGCTGACATTGCAAATGGCATCATAAAGATGGGTGAAAAGTGGTCTGGTTCTGGTTTTGCCTGGCTGGCTCGTCGAGTTGTTGGCGTGGCATGTATTTCGTCCTCTCTCTTCTTTCCTCAATGAGATCACTATGGTATATATACCACATCAAAAGTACTGTACTAGAAGTAGTGTCGTTGCAATTGTACTTAAACAGTGGACTAAGCCAATGACATATCCAACTCATATATATACATACATACAACACACCGACATAGATACACATAGTAAAATTTCATACGCTTAGTATAGAATTGCTTTGTAGTATTATATACAGTATAAGTAGTAGTGTGCATTTCTAAACTTGAATGCAGAAGGGGCATACTTGTAATAATAGTATTGTGTGTGTGAAGAGTGTAAGGAATAGTAAAGTAAAAAAGGCAGGGCAGAGCAAGACGATATCTCTTTTTCTCAGCCATGCCGTTCCTAGTGCAATTTCCATGACACGTCAGTTAGATAAGTACAGAGATATATATGTGTTACTCGAACGTATAATATAAAGCCTTTAGAGTTTTACACATAGGTAGGTAGTCGGCAGATATTTCTTTCGTGTTGGATTGCAAACACTTCGTTTACAGATGGGTCATTTTTTCAACTCTACAATGATAGATACGAGATATGAAATGCATAATGTCATTCCACTCGGACTCGATGATGCTCTCAAGAATCGTCTTTTTTGCACTAGTCTAACTAAAGTTTAACAAAGTGCGACCATCCTATGTGCTCCAGTTAGATCGTAGCTTATCATTTGGCATTAGTGTGGAAATGGAGTGGATCCTATTATAAGTATTAATGGCACACACACATACACACACATCCATAGAAGAGTTTGGGGAATCGCACACTACTTGACTATTCTAATAAGCTCACGAACCACACTATTCTTATATAATAATACAGTTTTGTGTACGTGCTGGCTATTATCATATAGCCTGCACATCTTAGATTTGACAATGGCCTCGCCCACCATACCATAATGATATTGTGGGGATAATAATGTAGGCTATAAGTATGCACAAAACACAACTCGCACTAAACACACATACGGAGTGCTACCTATATTGTAAAATGTATTCATTGTTTGTTGGCGATGGGTATAATAATAGAAGACAGATGAGAATGAGCGTGGCAAGCCATGACATGCCATTCCAAACACACACAAACACACAAGACAACAAAACCAAACTCCAAACAATCAGAGACACTCTGTTGTGCATTTTGTGATATGCTTATTGTGTTTTGTGCATATGTACCCTAGTTGGAATAAGTTTCAATAGCTATAATAAAGTCTGAATATAGAAGTTCGTAAATTGAAAAGCAAATGAGCAATTTATAATTGTTAGCTTTGTGAAGACGACGATCATAGTTGGAACTGGACTGGAAAATCAACCCTGTATATACTCATAGTTGTAAAGTATATATGTACCTAAACTCTTTTGCCATGCAAATGAAAATTTTACACGGTTAGTGATAATAAGCTATTTTTTCAGAGGTACCTTATTACCAAGTTTTTTGTGACAGTATAAATTACATTCTGTATACTTAAGTACCAAAACTGCCTTTTATGGTTGAAAGAAATGCGATTTTTAATTATTATTACGTGGGTAGAGTTATGATCGCAATATAAACTGTACTACTTACGAATAGGAAATATAATTACGTTTTTACATTGAATGTATGTACTGTTAAACAGTACTTGGACGAAACGGGTATGTGTGACTTCATTTGAGACTTGCACATCATTACCTGCATTGTATGCATGAAAAGAGTACAAGAAAGAGAGAATTTTTCTTAAATATTGCTACGCATCGGGCAATTCTATTACATGAAGTGTGTATGTTGATGATTTTTTCAATTTTACCAGTTATTAGACACGAAATGCCACAAAATTTAGTTCCAGTACCAGCAAAAATGTCTACCTACTTGATAATACACATAGACTTGAGTTAATAAACGAGAATCAGCTTTTTAACCACAGTGTTTATTGTTATGCAACTCTGTATAACTATAACGCACACAATATATAGAGAGAGATAAATGCCTAGCTCCGGTTTGTATATTTAGAGCTCGAGTTCAATTTCAAGTTACTAAGATGGGTAAAGTTGAAGGTATGGCACAGCACGGCACGCTAAGCATGACACGACAGCCAAGTGGTATAATAGCTATGCACTTTAAACAGCAATGGCAACAACCGATTTTATAAAACCATCGTTGCACACACATTCTCCATAATATTCGTATACATGCTCCCTACAAAATGATCCATGCCGTGTTATCATGACATCAACTTTTACGTGCTAGCTCACTTCGAATCAACTTTGCATCCCAGAGCTAACAAACATGACACACACACAAACATAATCATGTCGACAAGTTAATATTGCATAGTCAGTGTTGTAAAACAAATACACACAGTGCTGTATGACAAAGTAATGTGAACCTTTCTGTAGAAAAAGTTTAACTTCGAGACGAGGAGCATCTTGATACAGTTCGTAAACACTGAACCAAATCACCTAAAAATCTCATCTTCCCTTTTCTTTAAACATTTCCAGGATTTCTCTTACACTCGTGAAGTTATGACAAATGCGCAAACACACACGCATTTTAAAATGATATTACGTGAAATTGAGTCCAGATTTGTTTTTTTAGTATTCATTTACTTTTTACTACTTTATAGTAAGTAGGTACAGGTACAATATGTGTAAAGCTGTTATTTAACTATAGTACGCATTAAATGTTTTTTAAGCATTTCTGTAAAATAATTGGCTTAGGTATTATAATAGTAATATACCTATCTGTATGTAATGTTTCATCCTTTAAGGTGACTCTGCCGTACAGATGATAATAAACCAGAAAAAATCAAATATCTCTTAGCCGGAAACTTGTTAAG
>JAQFYB010004811.1:0-15325 GCA_034694085.1 Pogonognathellus longicornis
CACCGAAGGGTAAAGGTGAAAGAATCACCCTTGGGGAGTCGATCCCCCCAGAGTCGATTTCTACTCCCCCCTGGGGTGCCCCCTGGGGTGCCCCCTGGGGTTCCCCCAAGGGGTACATCATGGTGCTCTTGGGATCCCCTCTTCCTTTTAGGGGCAAAGGGAGGAAGTGGGAAAATATACCCCCCGTAAGGGGCAGGTTCCTGAGGAAATAAAGATTTTTCTATGCCTGCGCGACGAGAACAATCAACTGCCTACTATAATTGTCACAGACTACGAGAACGATAAACTCATACGAGAACGATAAGCGCCTGAGAGAACGATAAGCGCTTGAGAGAACGATATTAAGCGCCTGAAAGAACGATAAGCGCCTACGAGAACGATAAATTCCTACTAGAACTAGAGCCAACCAGAGCGTTAAGAGCCTACAAGTAGTTAAGCGCGGCAGAATCATTATTCTATAACTTTAATATTTTTGGAGGTTTTTATGAAATAAATATAGTGCAATAAGTAGTTCTATTGTCTCATTTAATATATTTTAGGTGCGCTTTGTAAATCTCTGCTAATAGCGCCCCAAACAAGCGTCATCCGAGACCACATAAATTTGTTTTCAGCATGCGCACCATTGCTCGCGCGCAGCGCGAGCTAGAATTCATCTAGTATTATATATATAATATTATATTATAATATTACATTACATTAAATATCAACGTTGTAGACGTAAATTCTTGGACTTGACAAAACACAAGCGAATATTATAAAGACAATGATTGTTATATTGTATTAATGATTGTATTAAACTGTAGGTAGACGGATGCCGACTGAAATCAATTTTCTAAACATTAAAAGGGTTAATGTTGAAGTTTCATTTCATTGTTATATACTTATATATAATATTATATTACATTAAATATCAACGTCGCAGACGTAAATTCTTATATTTGACAAAACAGGAACGCCTATTTACAGGCTTGTAGCCAAGGGGTGCACAGGGTGCACGTGCACCCCCAGAATCCATAGAATATCTAAAAAAGTAAATAATTTTGTCCAGAAAGTTCAAAAACTCATTAAAAATTTCGCGCTACGCTCTGTTCTCACCACCAAATTTATTCTATTACTATTATGGATTATACCCGAATTTCGCCCTATCAGAAATCAGTTTTTTAAACAGCCCTGCTGTGCACCCCCCAACTTATATTCCTGGCTACGCGCCTGCCTATTTATATAGCTTACGTTTACGAATAAACTACAAGTAGATGGCTGCCGACTGAAATCAATTTCCTTAACATTAAAAGGGTTAATCTTGAATATAATATAATTTACTTTAGCATCGATATGTTTGCAGAGAAACATTTACCTAGTTGAACTTAGGTGGTCAAGCTACGAAGTTTAGCACTGTAAATTCAATAAATTCACGCCTATTCCAAAATCACTTAAACAAGTTGTTTTGCTCTAAAAGTGGAAATTATTCAGAATTTTCCAAATTTGGCACCGTTTATGTTGATTTTGGCCAACATTTGCTAAATGTTTTGCACAATTATTGACACATTTCAACCTGAAGTTTGGGTTTCCCTGCTTTTTGGTTACTTTTCCAAATCGATTTCTGCACACAGTTATTAACAAGATTTTGATCTAGCTCCCTCCGATATGTGACACGGCGAAAACAACGTGTGTCGTTTACTTAGTATTGTATATTCATATAGATAGATACCTTTCCATCAGCCATAGCAACAAAAACCTTCAGCGTAACTTTAAATCATTATTCTTTTTAAATAATAACAGTTTAAATATAAGAGAACGTTTTATAACTTCGCTTAATCAGTCTAGGGGTTACGTATTATCCTGCACAAAATTATTATTTTGGCTGTCGCTAAAATGATTCACACATTTGTGGTGGCAGCAACTAAACTTTATAACGCTATATATTATAAGTGTGGGTTTTCCTTGTACTTATTTCAATCCTACCAAAAAAGAATGGGTACACCTCGATTGGAATGTACGGTATCTCAAAACATATGGAGGAAATTCATATTTCATTCCGGATTCGTAAATGCAATTATTATCATACTAGCGTATTCATATATTGTACGACACGTCATTTTCCAGCACGACTTATCCACTAGCAAAAAATTCGAAATTACCATTCCGGCTATTCTGGGTATTTTCGACGCTAGTTTAGGATGCATCTGTATGGTAACAATGATGAATGGCTTTGAAGACATAGCTTCTGTTGCTAATTTGGGCTGCATATTGGACAGTCAATTGAACGGTAAAACTTTAGCTTTATATGAATTGAAATATGTTGCTTAAAGCAAAAAATATTTCCAATATTTAAAATTATTTATTTCACATTACAACTGATTATTCCATATTCAAAAAAGTTTATTCCACGTTGGAAATCCTTCACTTCATAATAAAAATTATTTATTTCACATTAAAAATCATTTAGGTACTTTAAATCACAATTTATTTAATTCACATTGAAAATTCTGTTTGTCACAATTTTTGAGTACAATTATTTTTCATAAATGATGAAATTTTTTATTTTATTTGTTTAAATGTGATAATAACTTATAGCTAACTAAAATTTAGTTGATTCCTAATTACCATGACTTTTTGATAACTCAATAAGTTAAAACAATTAACAATTAAGCGAAATTTTTTCAAAACAGGAATTTATAAAAAAGAGCGACGGAACATTAAGCCGGGAAAATGGTACGCCTTAATTGGAATGGGGTTGTTCATTCTAATTATCATACTGGCAGCTTTGTCGGCTATATCCGGATTCTACGTTGCTTTTCACAACTTTCCTCTGAGACATTTCATCGCGGAGAGTTTTAGCTGCCCAAAAACTTACGGAGACTTGCTTCTATTTCGACTAATATCAGGAGTTTGGGTCTTCATTGTTTATATGCAGGTAACTTCAGCTATCGGTTACGTGTTGTTGCTGTCTATTTCTTTTTTCCAGGTGGCAACGTTCTGGTTGACATTTCTGGAAAAATTAGGCACACATAATGTAAGAGAACGCATTGCTTACCGAATGATGAGCATAGCCGTTTCAGAAGTCAATCGCATCTCAAAAATAATTTGTCCAGCTTTGATTATTTCAGGGCAGTTACTAATTGTATTTGGTTTGTTTGGGTCAATTAGATTATATCGTAGTCTGGAAATGCCTCTATATTTATTGTTTCCTGGAATTACAGTAATAGCAGTGGTTGTTGCTGTCATGTTGATACCTCAAGGTGCTTACATGGACACAACTTCTCTGGTTATTAGAAAACGTTGGTCAAACCAAAATAACCAATATATGAAGTCCTTCTCAGATAGTTGTCGACCATTGAGCATAAACATAGGCGATTTGTTTAAATTAAAGGACTCGTCAGCGACAACGTTTTTGAGAATGGCCTTAGAATCCACCATAGATCTCCTCCTTTCCTTTAAATTTTAGGATAAAACCGAAGGGTTGATCCGTGTCGTTTGGGTCACCGTGTCGGTTGGGTCACCGTGTCGGTTGGGTCACCGCGTCGGTTGGGTCACCGTGTCGGCTGGGTCACCGTGTCGGTTGGGTCACCGTGTCGCTTGGGTTTACATATGTACATCTCGTTCTCCGAATGGTCGTCATCTACTTAGACTACAAATAAAATACTTAAACATAATTGTGTATAAGTTAATTTAACTTATTTATAAGTACTACCAGTTATTATATATGTAAAATATGTTAACATGCATTGATTAACAGACATTTATTACTAAAGATGCAGTGGGGTTTAAAATTACCTAATACTCGTGGTAAGGTGGTGCTGCTCCCATGTAAAAGTGTAGGGAAAAGTGTACAACTAGCCCCAAATACAATGGTGCGGCATTAAAATGATTTAAAGTCTATTATGCTCTTTTCAAGGCTATATCTAGGATTCCAATAATCTAGAATTCCATTTCGGAGGGGGCAAAATACCAAATGATGCACAATAGTGTCTGTTATCGCGCGAAGCGCATGCAAAATGCATCAAATTCGCGCGTAGAGCGAAACCTTTTGCGATGTTTTGCACCTTTTTTAGTAAAATAATTTTCCGATTTCGGAGGGGGCATTTGCCCATTATGCCCCCCTAAATACAGCCTTGGCTCTTTTACATTCCAAGATTTTGGACTTATTTTGAATTTTTGCTATAATATGTAAAGTAGTTTAGCGGACCTATACAAAAAGACCAACCCAAAAATCGGATCACTACAATAATATTTGAGGTACGCTTCCTGGTTTCCTTCACCAAAACTGAAAAAATAAATTTTGCCTATGGTTATCACGCTCATTTTAGGGTTAACATCCATACATATTGGCTTAAACATATTTTGCAAACCCTGGTTGGATGTAGAAAACTCCCGCCAAAATGAGTTTCCAATCTCAAACTCACATATAAGAATTTATATATTCATTAATGCGTTCTTTAGTTATTTGTTTATAAATGTTGAAAAAGTGGGAAATAAAAATTATTGTGTAAATACTCATGCCTATATTTTTTGTTTCTACTTGCCATCAATCTTCAGGTATTGTAGATTATTTTTTTGAATTGCAAACAGAAATATAAACTAGTTTTCAAAATTGACTAAATGTTATTGTTTGTAATAATTAATTACAATTAGTAGTTAATTGTAAGGTAATTAATTTAAAGGTTATTGAATTCAATCACCTTTCACTTGTAGAAATATTATGTGACATATATCATGCATAAACAAATTCGATAATCTAATTCTTAGACATTAAGTTCGTCATGGTCTTATCTGAACACCTTCTTGCATTGCATTTACGTTCATATTGCAACGTAAATTGTTTGCCGGTGACTCTACCTGCGTACATAGTACATACATACAAATATAAAATTAGTCTTGTATGGGAAATAATCAACGAAACCAGTGTAAATATCTTAGATAGGATGTGACAATTGAATAAAGACCTATTTAATTTACAAGTTACATGATCAGCAAACAGAATTAACTCACATGTTCTATTCCCCACCCCCATTCATATTGAATAAGCTTGGTGATATTTTAAAAAGTTTGTGATACAGAATAAGTTTGTAATGCATTTTAGAAGGGAAAATCTTAAAAAATTATTTGTCATTTAATTATAATTATTCAAATCACAGTAAATTACATTATTGCAAGTATATATTATTTTATATTTATAATACATTTTAGATACATACATTCAGTATATATATAAGTATTTGCAAGAAAGTTGATTTTCTAAATTACTTTCTATCAGGCGCGTACCCAGAGGGGGTGCACAGAGTGCACGTTCACCCCCCAGAATGCGTTTAATATAAAAAAATAGCTTATTTTACCATAAAAGTTGAGAAAATCAGAAAAAAGTTCGCACTACGCGCGCATTTGATATGTTTTCAGTTGGATTGGACATAATTCAAAGCGCTGTATGCACTCAGTTGTTCCTCGTATTAGAATTTTGCTTTACCAGTAATTACTTTCTGTAAAAAACCTTGCTGTGCACCCCCCAGCTTACGATCCTGGGTACGTGCCTGCTTTCTATAATGTAGCTGTATTAAAATTCGTAGAATTACAGCTTTTAATGTGTAATACTCACATGTAATATTTATCATACTTAAATTTACGCTTTTGTGTATGTTGTTATGCGCAATGATAAAAACACTAATCCCATTGTCAGCAATTAAATTCAGAATAATAAAGTAAAAATAAATCATAAAGTGAGAAAAAAATCTGCGATAAACGGACGATAATTCAAAGTTATTTTTAATTCCGTTGCAGTTGAGAAAATTGTAACATAAGTAAGTACCTTCTTTAATAATTATAATTGATTTTAGTTGTATAAATGTTGATAATAAATGCAATGATTCCAAACAATAATCAAATTTTCATCTATATTCAAAACTTAACGCGCGCTTTACTTTACTAGAACTACATTTTGCAGATTCTCAAATTTATTTTGAAAATCAATGTTCTTTTGCCCCAGGTAACCTGGGATTTTTAGTAGTTGTCATAAAACTATATCATAAAAATTGCTACTGCTTACTTGAAATCTGTAAACCAAAATTTTGTAAAATTCAAAATTTGAAGCAAAATTTTGTTTTCAATATATTAAGACTGTGACTACATTTGTGGTCGTTATCCAGGGTTTAGGACTGGGCGCAATACAAATGTAGTACTTCAGGTAAAACTAGCGGCTTTGAGTTATTTAAATCGGACTACAATTGTAATACTTCAAAGCAACTTGTGGCTTTGGGTCAACTATGTCCGAATTTTTGTTGAAAAAGGTTTATATATATACATTCGTTTATGTAATATAAATAGAAACACGCACACAGGTTTTGGCAACCTTACTACATTTAAATAATTTGGGTCACCTAATAAAAAACGCACTGTATAAAGAGCAATGATACTATTGGGGTATTCCTCATACCTCAGTTAAAAATTATTTATATTTCCAAAACTAAAAGGATGATTATTTTCAGGTTTTCACATTTACTCTTTGCTTGATTGTTGATGATATCATGATCCACCAACCCTTAAAAAATATTACGCATTTTAGAGGTATATTTCAACTTTTGGGGGCCCGAAATAAGCCAAATGGACTGTGAAGGTTAAGAAATTTGAACTTACCTGGATTAAGAACGACTTTTTACTAGCATTACATCTTATTTAGAATAGAAGCAAGAATTCATACTCAAATGTAAAGCGGTTAGAAACAATAAAGAAGAAAGCTATGTATGTTTTGTACCCTAGAGCAGTTTTAAATAATTCAAACCGTAAAATCTGACATTTGAGTTCTTTGGGCTGAATCGTATTAAAATAAACATAGTTGTGCTTTAAAACTCATTTCCTGTATACTCAAGTTAACCAGTTTCATTTCATTGTTATATACTTATAATATTAAATTACAATAAATATCAACGTCGCAGACGTAAATTCTTGGATTTGATAAAACAGAGACGCCTATTTATAAAGCTTACATTTAAGAATAAACTACAAGTAGATGATAGCTGCCGACTGAAATCAATTTCCTAAACATTAAAAGGGCTAATGTTCAATATAATTTAATTTACTCTAACATTGACATGTTTTCAGAGAAACATTTAGTTGAACTTAGGGGATCAAGCTACTAAGTTTAGAACTGTAAATTCAACAAATTCACGTCTATTCCATTTTATTATTATTTGGTTATTTTACTGTAAAAGTGGAAAATATCCAGAAAGTTGCAAATTTGATACCATTAAGGTTGATTTAGGGCAAAATTTGCTCCATTTTTGTGCAATTATTGACACATTTGAAAATTAAGTTTGGGTTTCCTTGCTTTTCGATCACTTTTCCAAATCGATTCTGGCATACCTTTACGAACAAGAAACTATAACACATTGGTGATGCTTGAAACTCATTCAGGGATCACTTGTTAGCAAAATTGGTTAGGTGCCCCAGTGGAATTTAGACGAAAACGTAATGTCGTTTACTAAATATATTCATATGGATACCTTATTTCCATCAGCCATAGCGACAAAAACTTTCAGCATAACTTTAAACAAATATTCAAATTAAATAACATTTTAAATATAAGAGAACGTTGTAAAACTTCTCTTAATCAGTCTGCGGGATACGCACAACCCTGCTTAACTTTTTTATTTTGGTTGTCGCAAAAATGATTCACACATTTGTGGTGGCAGCAGCTAAACTTTATAACGCTATATATTATAAGTATGGAGTTTCATTGTACTTATTTCACTTCTACCAAAAAAGGATGGGCACACCTCGATTGAAATGTACAGTATCTCAGAACAAATGGAGAAAATTCATATTTCATTCTGGATTCGTAAATGCAATTATTATCATACTAGCGTATGCATATATTGTCCGCCACGTCATTTCCCAGCACGACCTATCCATAAGTAAAAAATTCGAATTTGCGATTCCGGCTATTCTGGGCATTTTCAACGCTAGCTTAGGATTGATCTGTATGGTAACAATGATGAAAGATTTTGAAGACATGGCTTATGTTGCCAATTTAGGCAGCATACTGGACAGCCAATTGGACGGTAAAAATTGAACAAATTGATATAAATTGATATATTATGTTGCTTAAAACTAAAAGTATTTCCAATATTTAAAATAATTTATTTTTTATAATTCTTTAAAATTGTTCGATATTCAAAAAAGTTTATTCCAAATTGGAAATCATTTACTTCGCATTAAAAATTATTTGCTTTAAATTAAAATTTATTTACTTCACAAAGAAAATATTTTTTACCACATTTTTTAAGTTCAATTATTTTTAATAAATGATGAAACAATTTCTTTTATTTGTTTAAATATACGACAATAACTTTTAGCTAACTAAAATTTAGTTGATTCCTAATTAACAATAAGTTTAAACAATTAGCAATTAAGCGAAATATTTTAAAAACAGGAATTTATAAAAAGGAGAGACGGAACATAAAGCCGGGAAGATGGTACACCCTAATTGGAATGGGGTTGTTCATTCTAATTATCGTACTGGCAGCTTTGTCGGCTATATCTGGATTCTACGTTGCTTTTCACGACTTTCCTTTGAGACATTTCATCGCGAAGTGTTTCGGCTACCCAAAAGCCTACGGAGACTTGTTTATATTTCGACTAATAGCGGGGGTATGGGTCTTCTTAGTTTATATACAGGTAACCTCAGCTATCGGTTACGTGTTATTGCTGTCTATAACTTTTTTCCAGGTGATTAAGTTCTGGTTGACATTTTTGGAAAAAATAGGCGCACACAATGTAAGAGAACGCATAGCCTACCGAATGATGAGCATAGCCGTTTCAGAAGTCAATCGTATCGCAAACCTAATATGTCCAGCTTTGATTTTCACAGGGCAATTATTAATTGTATTCGGGTTGTTTGGGTCCATTAGATTATACCGTAGAGTGGAAATGCCTCTATATTTATTGCTTCCTGGAATTACAGTAATAGCAGTAGTTGTTGTATTGATGTTGATACCTCAAGGTGCTTACATGGACACAACTTCTCTGGTTATTAGAAAACGTTGGTCAAATAAAAATGACAAATACATGAAGTCTTTCTCAGATAGCTGTCGACCATTAAGCATACGCATAGGTGATTTGTTTAAACTAAAGGACTCAACATCAACAATGTTTTTGAGAATGGCCTTAGAATCCACCATAGATCTCTTCGTTTCTTTTAAATTTTAGATGAGATTTAAAAGTATACTCACACGATTTTGATTTTTTGCTTCTACTTTTGAAAACGGAAATGAAATGAAGAATTAGGGGATTTTAAATGGTGTAGCGTAGAAACCGCATGGATGATAATATGTAACTACGTGTAAATAAGTAAAATATATTTAACTCTCATAAGGAAATGCCTATGGAACATAATCCTTTGTTTGGTACTAATAAATTACACGATCATGCACATTTTGTTAATCATAGATTTTAGCTGAGGTAGCAAGTCTAAACATAATATGTTGGAGAATGCATCAAACTATTTCTCTCCAACACAATATGCAATCACATTACATACATATAAATATTCTAACTAAACGAACACCAATGTCTATTACTTTAAGCCTAGGTATAACTATAACGAAACATGTTATTTAGTATTATTTTTACTAGATACTAATACTAGCACATGGACTATATACATCCTTATTACTTTATTACTATTGCGAACAGCCAACCACAATGCTTTGGTTGCTGGCAATACTATGCAACACACATCATTTAATACAGGTCTCAACTTGCCTCCGTTTCCATTTTATTCAATGTTGTTTTTATTATTTGTCATTTCTTCTCCTTAATTAAAAGCAAATCAGTGCTATTATTAACACACAGAGAAACCACAATACAATTAAGATAAAAAATACAGTAATTTCTTAATGTTAATTTTACAAATAATGTTAAGAGCTTACTCAATAATTTTGTATATAAACCATTGTCAAAAATGTAATAAATCAGTCAATAATTACTCATACTTTCCAGTCTAATAATAGTTATTTTACTCATCTCCTTGCTTGTCTGAACTGATAAATTGATAGAAGACCTAATAAAATGCAAAGCTACCTATCAGGTAATAAAGTTAAGAAACCGGGCTTTAAGATACAAGTCAGGAGAAGTGTTCCAAATTGCAATTTGGAGTAAAATATACGGGCTAAACAAGTTATCAAAAAATCGACTTTTTAATATCAAAGCAGTCCACTTTTTCCACAAGACAAAAAATGCTCCTTTGGTAAACTGTCGTATTATTAAACGATTTTGGTATAATGACAGGAAATATTCCTGTCTTTGTTCCCTCCAAAGGATATTGCGAATTAATGCTAATAATTACTAATTTTGTTTGCTAATAGACTTGTTGTGCATAAGCGCCAAACACTAACATAATTTTGTAAGTTTTGGGAATGAAAAAGTATCGTTGTACTATTACGTATTATGTAATTGTGTCACCCTGATATCGTAAGGCACGTATCCAGAGGGGATGCACGTGCACCCCCATAATGCGTTTGATATCTAAAAAAATAGCTTACTTTACCATAAAAGTTAAAAACAAATTGGAAAAAAATTGGTGCTATGTGCGAATTTGATGCGTTTTGAGTTGGTTTGTACATAATTGAAAGCGCTGTATGCACTCAATTGTTCCTCATATTACAATTTTGCTCCACCATTAATTACTTTCTGTAAAAAAACTTGCTGTACACCCCCAGCTTACGATCCTGGATACGCTGCATAAAAAGAACAATGGCACTTATTTTGGGGTATTACTCGTAGTACCTCCGTTACAAAAGTATTTATATTTCGAAAACTAAAAGAATTGTCAATTTCAGTTTTCTCCCTTACTCATATTGCTTGAATGTTGCGGATATTATAATCCATCAAGCCTTAAAATAATTATTGATTTTAGTCATATTTCACCTTTTGGGTTATCTGAAATACGCCAAATGGACTGTAAAGTTTAAGAGATTATGATTAGCTGGACTAAGAGTGACGTTATATTAACATTACATTCTATTAAAAATAGAAACAGGAATTCATATACAAGAGTAAAGCAGTTGGGAACAATAAAGAAGAAAGCTATTGTATGTGTTTTACCCTTGAGCTGTTTTAAATTAACAAAATGTTAATCTGACATTTGAATTCTTTGGCCTTGAATCCTATTAAACTAAACATGGTTGTGCTTTAAAACTCATTTGCTGTATACTCAAGTAACCATGCACAGTTCAATTTCGTTGTTATATATTTATAATATTAAATTAAACTAGTGAATCAGCGCCCGCGCGGGCAAAGGAGTTAATGCAAGCAAAATTTAATAAAGTTGAAGGCCAGCTGTGCTGGCCTTAACTGCATCTAGAGGTGGAAGAGAATATATTGTTTAATTTCTGTGAAAGAATTGTAACATTCGGTTATAGTCCCATCAAACTTTTCTCAATTCCAATTCATAAATATCATTTCTCTAATTCAAACTTCTTCCAATCCTCCAGTATTTTACTTTTCATGAAAATAATTTAATACTGTACTAATATTTCTGCAATTTTTATTAAGTTCACCCTTCCCCGACCCTCCCTTTATTTGTCTAATTTTTTAATAATTAAACTTCCATCCACACTCCTCTATATGACTGTGAAAACATTGTCCCCTCCAGACCCTACATCTATTTTCAAAAATTTAAATTTTTAAGACTTTGTGTATGTATGCACTGCTTATTCATTTCATCCCTTTTCAAATCTCCCTCTATTTGTAATTTTTAGCCATCTTACCTCCCTTAACTTTTCTCTTTGTAATTTTTCAGAAAACTGTGATCCATTACGGCCTCGTTTAGATCAAAATAATAGCATTTTTGATTGTTCATCTGAATGATTTTCTATGTATTTCAGTGCGTTCGAAATTCCGACTTAGAAATTTTAAAAAAATCATTGGCACCCCCTGACCTGGAGTGAGTGAAGGGGAAATTGAGGTAGACTTAAATACTGATACGCTTATAACTTTTAAATCACAACTCGCCAAGATGTGAAATTGATAGAGTCCAACCTACCGTTCTTTTGGCAGTTAATCAAAAAACCGAATGTGTATGTACTCAAACTCAAAAAAACCCGAATATCAGAAATAAAGTTTGAAATCGATTTGTCACCGAGTCCAAGTAGTGCCCACTAAAAAACATAGATAGAAGTCTGCTGTTTTGTCTCCCATGTTTTTTCGTGGGCACTACTTGAACTTATGGTGAAAAATCGATTTCAAACTTTATTTCTACAATTAGGTTTTTTTGGGCTCAGGTAAATACACATTTTAATTAACGACCAAAAGAACGGTAGGTTACACACTCTTTGTATCAATTTCACATCTTGGTGAGTTGTAGTTTAAAATATGTTGGCGTGTCAGTATTTCAGTCTTCCTCAATTTTCTCTTCAGTCATTCCAGCTCAGGGAGTGCCAGACATTTTGTTAAAATTTCTAAGTGGGAATTTCTAGTTGCTAAACGAACTGAAATACATAGAATGTTATGTAATATTCACATGAGCAATCAAAAATTACTGCATATTTCTCTTTCTTTTTCTACTTTCAACTGTTTTAACATATCTTTTTCATATTTCTCTTATTATCACCGATTTCGAAAAAATCCGACTTTTATTAAATTTCTATAAATCCTCTCTTTCTGGTTCCGCACCTTACCGCTTTTTCTCTTAATTTCTTCAAATTCACTCTTTCCTGAACGTCCATCTCTTTCTCTAATTTTCCTAAGCTTCACTATTTTCGAATCTTCACTCTATTTGTATTTCTCTAATTCACTCTTTCCATAGCTTCCCCTTTATTTCTCTCGTAAGTTGATTGAAGTAAGTGCTTGAAATCTTTCGCAATCTTCTCCAATTTTGCTCTAATTCACTCCGAAATTCCCTCTATTTCACTAATTTTCTTAATTTGCAACTACAAATTACATACATATGCTTAACATCAAGAATTCACTCCAGTCAATTGTTTCAAAATAAATAGCATTAATTTTAAAGTCATTATTGATTGTTTACACATTTGCACATAACAACTTTATAGATTGAAGATTACTAAGGAATATGTAATATGGTAAAAAAATTATTTCCGAGCTTACCAATTTATATATTACATTTTTATATCAATGAAAGCATAGCCTAGATTTCATTTCAATATTACGTATATATATAGTAATATACTTACGTATATCTTCAATGAGGTATAATTCCAGTCGGTCGGACGATTCTTTCAAAATAATTTAAAATAATTTTGTAATCTTTACAGACGCGGGAAAAAGTAATCATCTAATTTGCATTTAACGATAATAGTATTGAGAATTAAATATAAACGTTGCTGACGTAAATTCTTGGACTTGACAAAACACAAACGAATATTTATAAAGCTAATGGTTGCGATTAAAGTACAAGTAAATGGATGCCGACTGAAACCAATTTTCCAAACATTAAAAGGGTTTATGTTGAATATAATTTAATTTACTTTTACATCCAAATGTTTTAAGAGAAACATTTAGTTGAACTTGGGTGGTCAAGCTACGAAGTTTAACACTGTAAATTCAATAAATTAAAGCCTATTCCAAAAGTACTTAAAAAGGTCATTTTGCTCTAAAAGTGGAAATTATTCAGAAATTTTCTAATATTTTGCGCAATTATTGACGCATTTTAACCTCAAAGAAGGGTTTCCCTCCTTTTTGGTTACTTTTCGAAATCGATTTTTGCACACGGTCAAGAACAAGATTTTGTTCTAGCTCCCTCCAATAGGTGATTTGAATACGATACACGTTGTAATGTATATGCTATTGTATTATTATTTAACAAAACATTAACATATTAGTAATGCTTGAACCTCATTCAGGGATCACTTGTTAGCAAAATTGGCTACTTATGCACGCCCAGTGCAATTTAGGCGCAAACGCAAAGTGTCAATTACTAAGTATTGCATATTAATTATAGATACCTTTCCATCAGCCATGGCGACAAAAACTTTCAGCGTAACTTTAAATAAATATTCAATTTAAATAAACCTTGGTAAAACGGATATAAAAAAGTACCGGATGATGCATTACTGCAAAAAATTAAGAAGAATAAATGCATTAATGTTAAATCTCCAATTACAAGTACAAATCAAGAGAAGCAATCAGTCCGGTATAGACGTTTAGCTTTAAAGCTAATTGTAAAAGTTTTTTGAGAAGTATCAAAACATTGGCCAAGTATGTTGGTACACCGGTTCACGACACCTAGTGAATTCAAGAAAGACTGCAACATAGAGCTATATCTTCAAAAAGCTAGCTCACAACAATACAGCAGCACAATTTTGAATGTTAGCATAGTTCTCACGTCAATAAGAAGTTTGTGAACGAAGCATACAGTCAGTGCTGTGAATCACAATTCTACGAAACTTTATCAAACATCAAGCCCTTTGACAATTTTAGCTGATTTATTTGTAATTTACGTTGATTTATACCATGACTGAACATTTAAAAGTTATTTTCCTTATTATTTGTTAATTTCAATTTACGACAATTTTTAAATCTTTATTGAAGAATATAAAACTATCGTAAATTTGAGCACGAATTGATGGAGAGAATAATCACAATTATTATTTTCTTCTTCAATGAGAGTTGACGGTGTATTACAAGACAGATGACGGATGAAACACCAAAGATTGACACTAACACAAACAGATGAAACAAAATATTGAGTCAAAATGAAATATCAAATTAAACTTGCAGATATTTTTTTATCAAAGAAACTATAAACAAATGTGCTACTCACCAAAGAATGTGTTTATGTTGATTGTTTGTCCAATTTTAGGAATTTTAGATGGTAGCGTGGATAATAAGCTGTTGGCTGTTGAATTAAATACAGCGATTGGTGGAAATGACTCAATAGTAGTCGCAGTATCATAAACAAAATAAACTGATGATTGAAATTATAAAATTATTGATGTAAAGTGGAATTGTCACTAGGCGTATATAGTAAACTTTCGATTAATCCACAGAATGATATACAAACAACAGCGATTAATGGGTGAATAGTAGTCGCTGTATTAATAAACAAAATTAGAGTTGACGATTGAATTTTGAATCACTGCACAAGCAGAGAAGAGAGAGCTGCCAATATAGCAATTCACGATAAATATTACCAGTAACAAAACTTTGAATTAGTGGAAGCGAAATGCTAGGTTGAAGTATAAATTCAAAATGTAGTTAATTACCTGAGTGTACTACGTGGCTAAAGCTTTGAATTATCGTAAATGACATCACACGATTTACATGGCGGTGTGGTTTTCTAGAGATTTTTCTGAAATTTTTATATGTTGTAGAGCTT
>JAQFYB010004812.1:0-15323 GCA_034694085.1 Pogonognathellus longicornis
TGTCGAAAATAAATAAGCATTAATAGAATAGTCTCTCCGATACTTTTTTATATCCGTATTCTGTATGGTTTATTATTGCTATTTACGTACGACGTACGACCAATTGCCAATTATTATTAGGTAATATATTACCCCATGTTGCTTTTGGAATGTTTGTAGCCTAGCCACAAAATTGTACAACTCGGCTGCTTTTTATTCTCAAATTCTAAAAAAAAACCATTCCTTCAAATTCTAGTCGCTTCTTGAGTCTCGAATTATAATAGAATCCTAATTCCTTCAATTTCCAATAGCTTTTTGATTCTCGAATTGTGATAAAATTCTAATTCCTTCAACCTCATTATTTTCAGTTTCATTTTTCCAAATCCTTATAACTTTCAATTTGCCTTTGAGGACTAAAACCCAAATCCTATAAGTATCCTCTACTTATTTTTCTTTTCAAAAAATAATCACTGCAAAATCAACAGAAGATTATGTTTACATCTATTAGCATTGCCCACCTGCATACCCAATTTATAATTCCTAGGCCCCTTAACTCACACTAAACTCTTCAGATGATATCAGAAAGTTTACTAAGTGGGTAGCTGGCATCACTTAGATGG
The DNA here is from genome assembly GCA_034694085.1 of Pogonognathellus longicornis. Classification (NCBI taxonomy): domain Eukaryota; kingdom Metazoa; phylum Arthropoda; class Collembola; order Entomobryomorpha; family Tomoceridae; genus Pogonognathellus; species Pogonognathellus longicornis. The sequence goes on from JAQFYB010004812.1 coordinate 600, forward strand.
CTACCCGCCAGAAAGTTTACAAGTGGGTAGCTGGCATCACTTAGAACTAGACGTTTAATAGTGTTTCGGATGGCAGGCAATTTAGCTGCCAACTTTAAATATTGTTAGGTCAGCTATATAGGCCGATCCAGTACCGCGCTACCATGGGCAGCTAGCTGTCCTGCCGCTACCAACAGTACAGTACTACAGTCGAAGAAATCGACAAAACCCAATAAATTAAAATATTCGTAAGTGTATATGAGCTGATTTTCTCACCTGAATCTTGACTAGTTTTCCTCGGGAACGTAGCTTGTAAATCCAGCTCGACCTGAATCGGATCTGAATTAGAAGATTCCCCAAGATCATTAAGAGCAACTAAAGTAGAGCTTATAGTAACAATTTCTTGCTTTTCTTCAGGAGGACGATTTTTACTGCCATCGTTACTTTTACTACTGTCATAACCATGCGTTGAAGTATTTGCAGATTCTTTTTCCGTAATTTTATCATGGAAATTGTGGATGTTGATGTCCGTGCTCGGCTCTGTCGAGGGACCAATTGTGTTAACAACAGTGTTATTAGTTTGGTTAGTGTTATTGCTGTAAGTAGCATCCATTTCATTCACAGAACTCATCACATCTTTGTCATTCTTAAAATACCTCCGACTATTATTTGGAGAAAAACCTCCTTCTCCTGAAGAAATACTGTCTTTCCTACTACGAAAGTTTCTAGCTGCTATAAAACTGCTGTGGCTTCGCATGTTTCGCTTACTATTTGCTTTGCTGCGGACTCTTAGAGTTTTCCACAGCTGTATCCGAATGCTCCGATTAAGAAATCCGTAGAGAATTGGATTTGTCACGGAACATAATGAAAATAGGACGCTGTAGCAAAAATAAAACAACTGAGTGTTCTCTTCTAGATTCGTGAGAAGCACAGCTGAGAGAGGTATTTGAGTGAGAATCACTGACCCAACTAGAACTCCTATCGTTAATACAGTTTTGCGAGGTGAGTTATAATTATGTTGAAGAAATGTTCTCCATTTACGACGGGAGGGTGGGGGTGTTCCAAGTGGGGATTTATTTTGAATATTGGGCTGCTGCTGGGGCAGTTGTGAGGAAGCTGCCACAGACATTGGCACTATTGGCAGTTGTAACGCCATATCTTCAACACCAGCTCCTCTGACACCGCAGGCAGATCCTAAAGAGAGTGATGCGGACACTAATTTGTGTGGTATTTGAGTTGTTTGGATTGGTGGTCGGTCTTGGAAGTTGACAACGTATGGCACTCTACAAATAAATTTTATTTTTATTTTAATGTCATACATATCATTATGGCTTTGTGTTCTTGTTCCATATATCATATAATCATCTTTGTGCTAATAAGTATAGTATATTATATCGTATGCAATGAATGACTGATAGAGTATGGCGTTTTGTTCTCCAGGGGGTAGGGAATTTTGGGTAAAGGGAGATAAAAAACGATATGTGCTTAAAATAGACTTGCAGAATTATAGCAGGTTTAGTCTCATAAAAATATAACGGCTTGTGCCCGATTTGGGGATGCCGGGTAAAAGGGGGGTTACAAATCGGTGCCCTTGCTCACGTCTACACTTGCCAACCGATTTGAATGAGATGTTTTTTAAAGGGGTGGCGTTCAGAGAACGGGCGTTTTTTTAGTTTATATCAATGCAAGTCAACCCAAAGTGTAGTTTAGTGAAGATCCAAACAGCACATGTTCCGATGTTCCGTTATTTATAAGTACACTACACAAGTTGCCAAAGTATATTTTACACAGATGCAATTGAAGGCAACCCAGAAAACTAAAAAACACTTTGGGGTGATTTGCATTGGTTTATAATATAAGCCATACGCATACGCAATGTTGTACAGTACATACCTAGATCTACTAGTTTAACGATAAACTATAATACATGTTGGTGTGTTGGGTGAATGTTGTCATCGATAACGAAGTTGTAAAAATTGAGGGTGCAGTAGTTTGATACCTTAAGGGATGGGCATGTCCATGTCTTCCTAGATTAGCCATTAAGACCCAATGGAGTAAAGAATTGGAGGATGCTATTCGTGAACTCGAGTGCATCCATTTGTGACCTTCTACGCTTGAGTATGCGGATGATGGCCAATCTGAAGAAATACTTGAGACTGGTGATGTAATGTGGCCTATTTGAACCTTTTGGCACTTCTCTTTGGCAATCTGTCAACATTAAAAATGAATTATAATTATTAGTTTTATCAGTGAAACACTCAGTGTAATTATTCGCGTTTGATAGTAAATGATATAAAAGTAATTACACCGGTGCGGTGCGATGAGATGACTATTGTTTACTGCCTTTATTTATTCAATGTCTACATCACATAAACATTGCTTGTTGTGGCTGAAATAATTCATGCTTATTTGTTTGTAATTTAAAAATATGCTGATCAATATCACAAAACGTTGAAAGAATGTATATTATTATGTAGATATTTAAGACAGGAAATGACGGTTTCTCAATGTGTAAGGCCAGGAATTCGATTTTTTACGAGTTTGAAATCATAGCCTCACTATGCACTAGGGGCAATATGCGAAAATGTAAAAAATCTAACAAAGGGCTTTATGCAATTGATTTTAAATTCATAAAAAAAGTCGAATTGAAGAACCCTTTGTATAACTGTTGCCAACAGCCTGTTGGAAGAGTAAATAATCAATTGCTATTGCGTAAACTTTATTAATATGGGAAAACAGTGAGGTATTTACAATTATTATATCGTTTCTTTTTTGGTCGCTACATTCTTTTTTCGGTTTGGTTTCGGTGTCTATGTTTTGGTTCGAACTTTTTATATGATTTCGGTTGTGTTTCAATTTTTTTTCGGTTCCAGTTTGGCTCCAAAATACACAAATTTACATCTATACTTCTTATATAATGTGCCGCCGTTTTCAATGTACCATACCATAACCATAAGGGATTATAACATACATGCTAGATTAGTCCCTTAGTTAACAGTTAACCCTGGTTGAAGAAACATACAGTACATTTTTGAAATTAAACCATTAACCATACTATACACATCATGGAGAGCATTGTTTCGCCCATTGAATGAGTAGTAACAATTACCAAAGCGCTTTAAGCACGCGTAATGTTACATTACGCCTGCTTAAAGCGCTTCGGCAAAAACCATGAAAACAGAGTTTATGGAGCGAATATTTTAATTGTGCAGAGCTGTTTTGCTGTTTGTGGTTGACTTTAACTTCATAAGCAAATAAACCAAAAACTTTGACCCTTTGACTTAAGGGGTACTTCAAGGATTATTGCTGGGAATAGAAAATAACTTCCCCATTTGACTGTAATTTTCCGCTTGGGTGATACGTAAAATATATTATGCTGATGTAATGAACAAGGTCAAATGTAGGTATGAACTAGGTATGTGGGTTTGCTACATATAAATGAATTGTATGCAAATTACATTTAATTCATAAGATGTTTAAATATTTTGGAAAGTAGCCACAATAACATTTCAAAATGTGAAATTGCTTTTATGTAGTTATGCTATGCTATGCAGTATGCATACTACTCAAAGTAATGCGTAATGATGAGGATGAGATGACTGCATAATATTGTCTTTGGATAATAATACATTGTACTGATGGTAATAAATGGAATATGAGGAATTGAGGAATGAAGGAATGTATACTTGAAATTAAATTGCGTTTGAGAAGGAAAAAAGGCCAAGGCATAATTGATTTGCTGATTTAAGAGTTGTGACTTACCGTGAAAATATGGGAATAGCAGAGAATCATAACAGACAAGGCAAGAAAAGTTACAACTGCAAACACTGTTGCAAAGTATACGCCTAGATTAGCTGTAGGTATTGCAAAGCTGCCACACAATTTAGTCCTGCATAAATAATAGCAAAAATAATTGTTCATTACCAAAAATAACTGGATTTTACCACTTATTACATTGACACAAACAAATGTACTTTATAGCATCTTTCGTTTACTTACAAGTGTCGACTCGCATCGCACGAAGAATTCCTTAATTACATATAATTATTTAGGGATGTAATGATTCGAAAAATAAGGAGACTTACTGTTTGTCAAATATAATCAAGGGAAGTGTGGCGATGAGAAGAGAGAAAAGCCAACACAACACAATGACTGCTAAACATCTTCTTGGGGTGACTATTGATTTGTACTTCATTGGACGAGCTATCGTAACGTACCTTCAGGAAGCAATGACATAATTAGAATAATTACAGCATATTTTTCATCGTAAAAGCCCAGTTACACACTTACACATACCTAATTGCATTCATGAGACTTCTTGACTTCTAGTTTCTAGTTTCAATAATGAATGATTATTATGCATGATGCTATGCTGCTAAGTAGCCGACGCTACCTACCTGTAGGCCAATTATTTCCTGAATTTTTTAAATGAATACAATAGATAGATAGTGTTGATGTCTGTATATTTATTATAGCATTATAACCATATGCATTTACAATTAGGAATTTTATATAGCGTATGATTCATTGCCGTAATGATATTGAATTAAAATGTAAAAAATTACAAATACACCTACCAATTTCATTAATCGTTGCGAAATATTGACGATAATGTCAATCAATATCATTGACATTGAAGGATGGCTAATACAAACTACCTCTTCATATAATATGCATATGTATACTATTGACTATAGCTAACCAAAACTACCTAGGCATCTTAAAAACATATTTATGACCTTAGAATAACGAATCAAAGAAATATATTATATAAAACTTTCTGAAAACGGTTAGAACATGTTGAGCAAAAAAATATATTTATTACATTATTTACATCTAATGCGTACCTATACCTAACAAGCAATACGGTTAATATTATTGTCTTGATTTTACAATGGGTGCTGTAACTCTGACAGTTTCATTTTAGATTTACAGACAATATCATGCAAATGTGTATAGAAAAATGGAGAGAAATATTGAAAATTACAAAGGTTGATGTATTTATTAAAAATAAATAAAGAACCCGTTCCACGGGAATTGCTAAATAATCAGTGTAACCAACAAGAAGCCAAGTGATCATAGAACAATAGTTTTGTTTTTCCCAGTGGGGGTTCGCTCCAGAAGCCAGAAACGGTGTAATTTATATAAGAAAATTATTTTTATTTACAAATCATTAAGTTTACATTAAAAAAATTGTAGAGAATTTTTCTAGGATTGAAAGTTATATTTCGCTTTAATTAAGTTTATTCAGCCATAAAAACATTATCTAAGAATATTTTTTAAAGTAAACTTAATTTTTTGTGAATTATTAACTGAACGGTAGTCATTGAACGTTTCTTACCTTTCGACGCTAATGAGTGCGACTGTAATGGATGTGCCGATGGCTACAGCAAAAGTAACATAGAGCATAATTTGACTGGCTAATGCATTTTCATTGTTACTGCATGTTGCACCAGTTGGCTTTAAATCATTGTCTTGACTTGAATCAACTGCACTAGCATGAGGAAATATGGGTGAGATGATTGAGATCGAAATACTGAGAGCTGAGACCAGAAGGTGACACAAGCATAAGCTGAAGACAAATCTACAGGGGAAAAATCATTTGTAAAAATAAAAACTAACGAGAATTATTTATTACGAACATTACAAGTATGGATGGTAGTACGATGAAAACAACAATTCGTTCGGTCTCTGTATGGTTTATTTTATCTATCGCACCGGAAAAACTATAGAAAATTAATTTTATAGGACGAATTTTTTTTATAAAAATGTTTAAGAATATTGTTTTTTGGCAAATACTTTTTTGGCAAATATTTAAATAAATATTTCTTGGATTTTGGAAATGAAATGTCCGTTCTCTGGTAATAACACACTTTCTCATTAAAGAGTAGTTTAGTGATTATCATGATTTCAGTTAAATTGTGTAGTGAAGTGTACAAGGTGGTACGTAGCTAAGGTGGGGTACCAGTTTGCTATGTTCCAGGCTTTGCGGAAGATGAATATCAAGATGGCGCATAATGGTAATCTTATCAATGTCTTGTTTTTTCTTGCTTTGTTCTGGAGGCCTCGCATACTTTTTAATTAGTCGAAAAGATGATCCAATTTTTTTCAAACTGTCATAAAACACTCAAATGTGGAATTAAATGCACAAATAAAGTGTCAAATCAATGTAGAATTGCTTGATCTTGTAATTGGTATAAGGGTTGATGTTCCGCAGTGCCTGGAACATAACAAACTGGCACCCCACCTACCTTAGCTACACACCACCCTGTAGTGTAGCTATGTGAATATGTGATGCCGGGCTATATGCTATATCTATATCAGTAGCATTCAATATTCAATCATTTAAAGTTCATTGAATTCGAACTTTAATGTGGTACATATTATGTGCATGCATGCATATGTTATGTATATGACTCGACTATACTAGTGTAAAGTGTAAAATATCTTCACACACAGATTTAGTTCATGGGATTTATTATTATAAAGTCAAACTCCTTGATTTAGAAATACAAATATTTTGATTGTGTTTACAAACACATCAGGCAGTTTGGTGTAAATTTTTTGTTGAATTTTGCCAAACGGGAGCTATTATGTTGTTATATGCGTCAATTTATTATTAGAAATAGTATTTAGTTTACTTACCTATTTGAAGGATATTGTAGAAGAGACTTTTTCCACAGTGTACAAATAATTGCTCCATTGAACACAATGGAACAGATTTGTAAAGTTAATGAAATTGCATTGAAGAGAATGTACGTCTCAGTCTCACTCTCAACTACTTCACTTTCAGCCATTTCTAGCCAACTGTTTGTGTGTGGGTTGTTTGCTGTTAATTATACCACAGATATAATAGCTGTTGGCCTTCAGCCTTTGTGATATCAATATACATTCGTTATTCCACTCACACGAACCTACACTCTGTACTTAAGCTTGTGTATTGGAGCAGTCCCACTAATTACCAATACTACACGTACGCTCCTCTTTTCATCTTTAACACTGCAGTACACGCACCCGTTTCAGTAAACTCAACTCCTATTTTATGATATGTGTTTACAACAATTTTCATCATCACCCCGCAACAAATTCATCACAGTAGTACAAAAGCTGATAACAAATGTTTCCCATTTTCCAAAGTTTGTTTTGCTTAAGGACGTGAATATATAATGAATGATGATTCATTCGTGTCTAATCGTAAACAAGTAATTGCCAACTGTTTTTAAAACAACATATAAGAAAAACTTGATTCCAGTCAACGTTTGAATGCTGTCTGTCACTTCCTTCCTACACAAGGACTTGACTATGGCAGTGTTCAAGTCAAAGACAAGCAACAAACTGTGGTGTTAAATAGGAAGTCACAGCGAAGACTCAACTGAGAGACAGCTTCAAGGATGGATCCGATCCGAAATAGTAAATCCAAAGAAATAGCTAAGGCACACTTGCACTCTGAAATCTGTACACTTTAACACGCTAACAAGTTTACTCTACACAAATCTCAATTTTATCACTCACAGATGGATTCTCATTTCCTTGCTCACTAAAGTTTATTTTACACTGTATGAGCCGATATTGATATTTATACGTTGGCACAATATACACAGTTCAATATTCTGATGCTTCACTGCTTCGGCTTGTAATTTTCTCAGTTCCATTGAATGTTCTATATCAGAGAATCTTTTTACTGATAGCATCAATACTGCAGATGATATAAATCAAAATTGAAACAATCAGGAAGGATACCTTAACTTGTAATGTGAAGTCAAACTAAACACAAATCGATGTGATGGGCTATGGCTATAATAAAGGTAGCGTAGAAGTAGTCTCAAGTACTGAGTACAAAAATGGTGCATTCGATGATGCTTGCTCAACCTGGTTGAGTAACACAGGTTGTGCAAAATGACATGCCACGATTTACTTGGCAGAATGGATTTCTATAGATTTTTCTTAAATTTGTGTATGTTATAGATTTTGTTTCAAGGAACTAGGATGAGTAGGGTCAAAATTGTCTAGGTCATTTGGTTTGGCCTCTGGAAGCGGTCAAAATGTCACGGAAATCCATGTTTCGAGTACGAGAAAGAAACATTGACAGTTTGACCCCTAAAGAGGAGTCGTAGAAGAAAATCGTAGAGGAAAATGTTGTTCCTTTTTGCGTCATAAGTAACGTGGTAAAGTCAAATTTCGAATGGCATGAGGTCATGGAGGTCAATGACCTTAGCTTTCTACAGAATTGGCTGAATTTTTTAAATGTTATAGAGAATTATTCAATGAGCATAAAAATTATTTGACCGAACTCCCGGTTTAGTCACTAGAATAAATCAAAGTTCAGAATAAATCAAATGTAATGTGTCTTGTAGGGTAGGGAAGAGCAAAATATAATGATATTGCTGATTTTTTATTGTTACAAAGACTGTTCATCCAAACGGCGATACGTTAATAAAACCGAACCTTGAACCACAAACATGTTAGAAATAGTTGTTGCAGTTATATTAACAGTATATTCTGATGTTTGTTTTATAGACTGTGTTGACTGGGTAACAAAATAAAGAGAATGCTATTATGGAAATGGTTTATTACAGTCAATAAAGAATAATGTAATAAATAACGTTATACTAACTAGTCTAGTACGTATAAATTCTTATGGCGATTATTACTATATATAGCATGTGTACCTATTTATATGTGTATAAACCAAGTCTAATTAAAATATCAGGTATACAGATTGGAGTAGCCACATGTAATTTAAAATGAATGAAGAGACAAGTTGCAGGAGCAAAGGATCGATGCTGACTGACTGACGATGATGAGGGAGGGATGATGTTGTTTAAACAAGGCAATATGAAAGAATTGTACAAAGCAATATAACAGCACACTCGCACTCGTCTGTCTATTGCAAATGAATTGAGATGAAATCGTTAAATTCATTCCGACACAGACAGCTACACTATGCACTACAGCTATAGCTACTATCATAATAATAATGGTGCATTACTGCATACTGAAACTATGAACAATTTATTTAACATTGCTATGTGGCTTGGTTGGATACATGATGCATGGTGTTGGTGATTATAAGTAACTCCACTTGGCAAGACTTTGTACGAGGTAGTGTCTTTCATTAATGTTCTCAGTAACTTATTATTCCTTGTTGTGATAATGCGAAGGATTTTTCTACCATTAAATCTCATAATTTTATTATTAGTTATTATTACTTTATTAGCTTTAGATATTCTGTGTATAAGCGTGCGTATTAAGTAATTCAAAGAATTGAATGATTAGTCAACTATTAACAGCTAAACACGTATAACACAAGGTGATATTTTTCAACCATTTTGTCTACAGGTGTTCATCAAAATAATATTATATTATTATTTGTTTGTCTGTCATACTACTGGTCTGGTATCCTAAACGGCAAAACTAAAATGTGGGAGATGGAGCGATTATAATATTTTATACAAGGTTACCTGCAAGCTCATCTTTAGGTACTTAAACATGCACTAAAAGGCAGGATTTAGACAACCGGATCTCGTTGACTTCGTGGCCTGTCTCATAATATCCCATGTATTTGAGCCTAGAAATCTTTGTGCGACGAGAACTCAACTTTGAAAAAGTTTCAAATTTTTTGAAAGAGTTCATAAAAAGAGGAGAAAATTCTGAAGAGAACTTGTGAAGTTCCTTTTAGCAATTTTGATCGTATACGTGGGTTTAAAAATCACTTTCTTCATTCTCCACGTATTCCCCCACACTTTTAAAATTGAAATTACTACAATTCAAATTTCGATAATTCGAATTATAATTTCCAAGTGCTCTGGATTGAACCCTTGTCTTTCCAAATATTGGTGCCATTTCCCCTCAAATGTCCCCTGTAAGCCTCAGTTAGCGCAAATAAACGTATATACCCCTCCTTAATTGCTTTTTATCATTATAAATGGTAATTAGAATTGCCTAATAGAAATCGTCTCATAGCTCGAGTTCTTCAAATCACCGTTTGATGACAATGCATTCTGTAACCTTACCAGTTGCAAGCAACTGATATATTAATTATCTTTGGTTACAACTTTACAACTACAACAGGATAGGTATTTTATAAATAATCATTACGTAACATTTAATGAAAAATTGAAACATTTTATTATTATTCATTATTTATTCATATAAACAACTAGAAAACGGGTTCTACAAACGGGATTAGTTGCATTATCAGTGCGAACAACAAGCCAAGTCTACCTAAAATAATAGTTAATCCTAGCGAGGGTTCATTCCCAAATGCGGTATAATTTATGGAAAATTGTTTTTATTTACAAAAAAAATTAGGATAAAAACGTTCTTCAATAATTTCTTTAGGGCTGAGCCAAGTCACCCTTTATGCCCTTTAAGGAAGATTAAAATTCTGCAAAAGAAAAATAATTTTCCTTAAATAAATTCTACTGCTTTTAGTTTTGGTACTGCTTTTGGAATAATAAGACAAGTCAACCTAAAACAATAGTTAGTTAAAAAGCAGTAGAATTTATTTAAGGAAAATTATTTTTCTTTTGCAGAATATTAATCTTCCTTTAAGGGTGACTTAGTTCATCCCTAGAGAAATTATTGAAGAACGTTTTTATCCTAATTTTTTTGTAAATAAAAACAATTTTCCATAAATTATGCCGCTTTTGGGAGTGAACCTTCGCAAGGATTAACTATTGTTTTAGGTTGACTTGTCTTATAATTCGCGCTGATAATTCAACTAATCCCGTTTGTAGAGCGGACGTTTTTTCAGTGATACATATTATGTAATATACCTCACGTTTGGAGTTTGCCCCTTCCGAAATAGATTTCTGGATACGGCCGTGCACTAGATCTTATTATTGTTGACATTTTCTAAACATCTCTCAATTGAGTTTATCTTGCGATAAAATTGCAAAAAATCGGAACAATTTTCTCACTATAAACCGATTTATAGGCTCTTTATGTTGATTTAGGCCCAAATTGGCTCAATTTTTTGCGCTACGAGCGATCACACTGCCTTATGACAATGCCGACGAATTACTCAGAATCACAATTTTTATTCCCTTTTCGGATCACAAGATCAAATATTTTAATCTTTCGTATCTTCATTTCTACGTCATTTTAGGCCAAGCACCCCTCCCCCTCCACTCCGAAATTCTGGATACGTCCCTGTTCATGTGGTAGGTAATAATATGGAGGTTGATAATTAAATTCACTAGTCTCCAGAATGCACACTGAAAATTGTATGAAGCAGGATTAAAGGCTTTTTAGCTTTATGCATGAAAAAGGACAGCTGCAATTTTAATTGCAATTCAAACAATTTCTTCGTGTAGTTGCACCAGATAACTTCATTTACTTTTCACGAATTACTGTCCTTATATAATTCACAATTGAAATGTGGAAACAAAAGTTCACTTTAATTAAACTTGCAAAAAGCACTGAGAGTTAGCTCGTAAATGGAAAAGGTACACAGTTAGTAAGATATTAATTCTCATAAACTAATATCACATTATATCACTCATAATATCATGGCACACAAACCAAAGTATCTGTAACTTAAATGGAATTTACACGTAATCCTATCTTGAAAGGAATTGTTATTTCTATTAGTTCTATTCGAATTTAACTAAAAGAAGTTTTTAATAGGGAATCGGTTTCTTATTTCAAAGGAGCTAGGTTGAATGGTTTTTATGTCACAGTTTGTTTAAACTAAAGATATTTATTTGCTAAGAAAACAGGTTAGGCGAATCACGACAGAAATTAACAGCCTCGTTCACAATATTATATTCTTTTACTACTGCTGGGCAAGTTAGTGAATGCATGAACTATGTTTTCATCTTAACCCTTCATACACAAATGATTACGTATGTGCAGTCACAGTTAATGTCATTAAGAAAAGGATATCATACACGTGTGCACTATTATTTATGTTGAAATGTGTACAGACAGTATAGCAGTATGTATCTATAGTGTGGGATATTACATAGAAATGCTGCAGGCTCTTTTACATTGAGACCTATATCTAAACTGAATTTCTTGAAGTCAGCTAACGTTGAGTTGTGGTAGGGTTAAGGAGTGGGTGTCCTTAAGAATAAGCACATAGAGATAATAGAATGTTCTAAAGAGTAATACTAACATTAAGGTGAAACATTCGAAGAGATTTTTAATTCATATAATGCTTCATTGCAGTAGTGTAGTTAATGTAGTAAGAGATAGGATATTTATTTATTATTGTCTCATTCATTTTGCATTCAATCCTCGCATCCTCGCACTTCGGATCTCCCACCGTTAATACAATTTCAATGATTTTAAATGTGATATGTTTTTAAATATAAAACTATATTTTTGGAAATTGGAAAATAAATAAATAACGTTTTAGTAAATATTTTTCAATATTTCAATGTTTTTAGCAATGTTTTCTTAAATATTTTGGACAGAGAGTTAGGGGATAGAACTAAACAACGAATGATGGTTCAATTTCAATTCTAGCTAGAGCAATCTAACAAGAAGTGTAACAAAATCCGCGCGAAGCGCGAAAAATGTGAGCAAAAGCCCAAAATGAACCTAAAATACACGATTTCAGATACACGATTTTTAAAAATACGATTTTTAAAAATACGATTTTTAAAAATACGATTTTTGCCCTTTTGGGGCAAAATAACATCTTTTTTGGGATTTCGGGGGTGGCAGTTGCTACCCTATTGCCACCCCCTGAATACGGACATGGATTTACCGGTCCAACGTTCAAAAATTCCTTATTTAGAGACTTAAAAATATACGGAATCTAATAGTGAACATCACAATTCTCTAAAACAAGATGGCCGGTGTGGGTGGGGCCATTAAGGGGTGTGGATTTACTAAAATCTGTGCCTTTGATTACAATAATATAAGGCATTTAGAAGCTTAAAAATTTGTGCACCACAATTCTCTAAAACAAGATGGCCGGTGTGGGTGGGGCCATTAGTGGGTGGGGATTTACTAAAATCTGTACCTTTGATTGTGGAAAATACAAAATTCTGAATTTTGTATTTTCCACGCGACGAATATGTAATTACATACATATGACTCTGATCATAAGTTATGCAATTTTCCAATTTTGTACTTTTCCATAAATATCAGAAAAGGAAAAATTTTAAATATTTCCAATTTTGTACTTTTCCATAAATATCAGAAAATGAAAAATTTGAAATATTTCCAATTTTGTACTTTTCCATAAATATCAGAAAATGAAAAATTTGAAATATTTCCAATTTTGTACTTTTCCATAAATATCAGAAAATTAAAAATTTGAAATATTTCCAATTTTTCATTATTATGATTAAATTAGAAATAAAATGCCTCCACCATGTAATTCCTCACTGGACTAAAATTGAAATTTCGAATAGTATACCTAATTGCTATTGCTACCCTTTAATTAGCTTAATTTTTTGCGTAATGCTCGATAATAAACATATCCTAGACTGTGCCAATTTTATATCCTAACGCTATGTTTATACCCATCACTTTGTTGTCCTCATGCTTTTAACGTAATTTTTATGTCACTTTTCCTCTGGCAATAAATAGAGTTCAATCAATCACTTTCATGTCCTCTTTACTTTCCCCTATGCTTCTTTCGCTCATGACTGTCATCACATTCACTAATACAAGAAACAAAAAAGAAAAAAAAATGATAATTTTAATTTTGCGATATTCAAGGTAATTTTTCTACGAATAAACCAAAATTTAGAACGGAGAATCAAACTCCGTATAGAGAATTTCCGGTTTACAACAGAGACCACTCTCCCAAACCGTTTTCTGGTTTTCCCAAGTCATTTGAGTATCGCAAAATTAAAATTATCCACTGTCTCATCTAAGTTCTAAGGTATAAGGCTATTTCCATTTGACAATTTTTTGTTAATAAAGTAAAAAAGGTGCCTTTATTGGGTAAAAATGTCAATTCTTTTTTTTTTAAAAAAAGGCTGTTGCTGTAAGGCTGCAAGGCTGTAAGAGAAAAGGCGTTTTAGTTTTATACCCATTTTAAAAAAGCGCCACTTTTGGCTGAAACAAATATAAAAACGCAGAAAGGTAAGTCTTTTTACCTTTTTAGTTCCCTGCCCTAATGCAATGTATCCTCCATTTTAAATTAGTGACCTCAGTGACCTGACAATCCTGAATTGCCATGTTAAGACTTTTATATACTGATAATGAACGAAAGCAGCACGAAAATACGTTTTGTTGTCTTTATATCAGCCACACACAATAATATTTGTATATATACATACAAGAAGTCATTAAAACCATCCTATTTAGGCAGAATATTCATATTGAGTCATGAACTTGATTTTCTGATAGTAATAATTTTATTAGTATTAAGATAATAGCATTTTCTGGGTAATAAATTAAGACTACTAATATGCGGTAATGAAGCTCGCAGCAGAAACTGTAAGGTGAGCAATTTGTGTATCTCGGTATACTAATTAATGCTTGAGAATTAAAGAGTAGCAATGAGGTACATGGGAAAAATTAATTATTATTTCAAGGAGTAGATTAGGTATTGATAAAACGATACAATTAACTCCTTCATTTAGCAATCCAAGTAAGTAGGTAGACAATAGTAGACAAGTTGACAAGTATCATATATGTAGTTCTTTTTCTCGTATTTTCCTTTCATAGTCAAGTCAACATACAACAATTAGTTGTTAAGACAATAGGGCGTGTTGTTGCAAGGATACTTCACACATTGATTTTGCGCGCAATTTTAAATAGGGGTCCATCGGTCTA
>JAQFYB010004813.1:0-15316 GCA_034694085.1 Pogonognathellus longicornis
AATTTGGTGAGATGGCGGCCGTCAGTGACGGCGGAGGTCTAGGTTTTGGTTGGCTACAATGCATTAGCCATAGCACAGCCGCGAAATGCAATTTCTGCATAAACTCCCTACTCAGTAGTCCAAAGTGCACTGTGGTACGGTTGAAGACGAGCGGTAGTTGAGTGTAGAGGCACAAGACTGCACTACAATGTGGTGATCAGGCGCCATTTCAAATCACCAGCGGAAGAAATGTAGTTCTTCCTAAAAATGTGAATATCTCATAAACCCGAAGAAATCCGAAGAAAATTCAAATTACACGTTAAAGTTAATTGTAGTCCCTACAGAGTCGTGTCAATAACTCGACTTAAGTCGGCACAAGTAAATTAATACGTGTGTAAGATAAAATGAGTTGCAGCCACTTTTACTGGCGAGCACCATCAACCATGACGTGCACCCTTCTCAAACAAATCTCCTAAAAGTAACCGTTTTACTTTTAGGTTTATTTGGGAAAGGTGGGTACACGATCACCACACCACCTTCATGCCTTAAGTTATCCGGGAATTATTATTAGTACTGCAACCCCGAGACATGGTTTGATGAATATATTATATGTATAATAATATAATTAAAACAAATCATATTTTAAATCAATACACAGAAACTATTATATACACATTTATTAATTTTTGATGAAATCCTAATAATTTATTGCTATTCTTTTATAGATCCTGGTCCATTTCACCCACAAAATTATAATAATCCTACACAACTAGAAATGAATGACAGTTCTACTGCTCAATTGGATAGTAATTGGGTAGAACATGAGCAAAATCAAGATCGTGACAGGAGAGAAGATACTAGTAATAGTAATGCAGTCCCTTATTTTATAGACCGAAATTACCAACGAAATTATATGACAGGAGAACTAGAAACGAACAATGTAGATCGAATCAATCCTATATACGGAATGGATCTAAATCGAAATCGCAACAATAGAGAAAATAATAATATTAATGACAGCCCTCCAATATTTCACATTGCGGTGGATTTGCCTGTTCCAGTGTTTAATACTCCTTATGAAGATCCGCCTCCGCAGTATGAAGAACTGCAAATTTCTTATGAAAAAGCTCATACATACAACTCATCTTATGATAAATCGCAATTTTTATATTAGATCCACATAGTAGTATGTCTAAATAGTCATTTTATTTACTCTTAGTTGTTAGCAAATCGATTTCTCACCTTAATGTGAGAATCTACTTACAAAATACTGTTAGGTAAAAAATTAAATAATTCCATTTACGATTTCTTGGAATCTCTTTAATTTTGCAGTAGCAACCAGCTCATGAACCTGAACGAGTCATTATAATTTACCTCCATTAATACATACAACATTCATATGCTATCACCAACCATTGTTTGATTAAAAAAATATGTTTGTTAAATTAAGTTAGTGAGATATGTCATATCTGTGTGTCTATAGCCAAAACATGTTATATTAAATCTTGTCAATCATAAATTGTCGCATTTGAATACACGTATTTCCGGCCGATGTTGTATTATTTCCTATGAACTGAAACTGACTGAGCTTTGTGTTTCTGATAATAATTGGGTATTATATTTCTACCTAAATATTGAATATTGTTACATTTAAGATGAAATAATTAAATTATGTGGTAATAATAACATATTTTATTTATAAAAATTGCAAAATTTTTCGTGCTATGTAACACTGTATGTACATTTCCTAAAGGTATACTCGGGATTTACACAGCATTCATATGTAGCAATCCCCATTCCGGAATCCTAGATACGTCCCTGTGTATAAGTAGACAAAATCAAATCAAATTGGTGATACCTAGCCGGCTCTACACACAACGAAGTATACTACAACGTAGTGCGTGAGTAGATAGTCTTCGTCACTAAACTAAACTTGTACCTTACATCAGACACGTAGCCAGGATTATAAGTTGGGGTGCACACGGTAAGTTTCTATATATTGATATACTTCTGGGGAGAGCCGAATCTCAATATATTATGGGTACATATAAGTCTATAATCCCGCAGATCCAGAAAAAATGGAGTCAATTTAGTCAAAACCACAACAAAATGCATAAAATTCGCGTGTAGGGTAATGGATATTCAATAGAATATAACAGTATACTGTAGTTATATTGTAATCAGGCGCGTAGCCAGGGGGTACACCGGATACATTCACTAATTATAGGTACAAACGTTTCTCCAAATTTTTGAACTTTTATGGTAAAATAAGCTATTTTTGAGATAGCAAACGAATTCTGGTGGGTGCACGTGCACCCCAGAATCTCAAAAATAGCTTATTTTGCCATAAAAGTTCAAAAATTTGGAAAAAAGTTTGTACGTAATTAGTGAATGTATCCGGTGTACCCCCCCCCCCCCAAGCTACGCGCCTGATTGTAATAAATTGTTTAAATGAAGCAAATAACATGTTATTTGAAGCTTAAACAATTTATTACTTTTATACATTTTACATTTATTTAAACATTAATTCTGTTCATTTACCCTTTGTGTTATTGATAGCACTCGACTCTTATACATTAAAATAAAATTGAGGATCAATCATTCGGAGGATTAGTCTGAGCAGTAGTGTCATTCACACGTTGCTTTTAAGTGGGGGCTTCATCAGATGGATCAAACTCTAATATAACTCTTTCTTTGTATAAATCAATGTTTATATTCTAATATGTTTTGTGGATGGATTACTTTATTGTACTCAATAAAAAAAATTGTAAAGTTATTGAATTCATTATTACCTTAATTAAAATGAAAGGACAAATCATTCATTTGTTTTGGGCACTACATGATTAACATCATCTGCACGATGTACGGATAACATGGATGGGTAGATGAATGACAACTGAAACAAATTTCTCTGCTGAATAATCCATAATAATATTATTGAGAATAACATATTCAATAGGTCAATTAACTGTACTCCACCAAATAACCAATATTATAATAATAACATTATTGAATACAATAATGTAACAATGACAGAAGCGATCATTTTTCTTCTGTGTAGGTTAATGAAATGGGAAACAGTAATTAAGTTACAATAATATGAAATGTGAATGAATGGATATCACAGAAAAAGATTCATATTACATTCCCACGTGTGCTATAATTAGGTACTTTTAATACATGTCACAGATATAAGCTGTAATTGCTGTTCTCACACTCTACACTTGTAATTTTATTTTTTTATCATTTTTAGTTAGTCATTTTACTGATTGACTGATAATACAATTTTTGCATTTTAAAAGAAATATTCCAAAAACCGAAGTTAAATTTTAAGGACATATTTACACACTATAAATACATAAAATAACTAATATGGATAGATGGCTCAAGACATTAGTTTTTGTAGCTATTTTAGTGAAATTGGTAATTAATTCACATTTTTTTCATACTTAAATTACTTAAATACAATTTGATTTTTTACTGAAAATATCATTACAATTCATTTATTTACAGGCATCGAGTATTCCTGTTTATGAGGATGTAGAAAAAAATTTGTCTGCAGCTGTTGAAAAACAGAGACGCAACAACAAAATTATAACCATTGATTCCATAATTTCAAAAATAGTTTTGCCAACAGACTCTGATTCTCAGAAAGAAGCAAAGAAAGTCATCGCGAAGGTAAATTGTCTTTATTCTCAAAATTTAATTTTTCAGAAATCAAATTAGAATTGAAATGTATAATTTCCAGTATTTCATTTCAAATTAAAAATGCAGTTCATAATTTCCAGTATTTAATTTCCTAAATTAAAAATACAATTCATAATTTCCAAAATTAAAAATGCAATTCATAATTTCCAAAATTAAAAATGCAATTCATAATTTCCAGTATTTAATTTTCAAAACTTAGAAATGAAATTCATAATTTCCAATATTTAGTTTTTCATGAATTAGAACTGAAATAACTGTCTTTGTTTGATTTAACAGTATTTAATACAACTGGCATCTCAGGTCAATTCAACAAGTCCCCACAAATCTTCAAAATCATCTTCAGGAAATAATAGATATTCTTCTGTTGAAGATGAAAAAATGAAGGATGCAATAATTGCTGCTTTAATTGAAGCAGAAAGACTAAGTGCAAGTGGAGATTCGCGTGTCAGTCGACAATTAAATTTAACAACTACACAAGCACCTGCTGTGGCTGTTAGTGCACTACCTTTGAATGCAAATAATACAAATACAACTACGGCATCTCCGGGTGTGGAAGCATCAAATACGGTTGAAGAACATCAAACAATGGTATTGACTCACGTCAAAGATTTAGTTGAGAATGTTCAAATGGGAAATCTCACTGGAGTCCTTAACACTGGCTTAAAAGTTGCTTCCGTTGAAACAATTGGAGTCGTTGTCAACGGGCTTTTAAATCTTGTTCTGTGCAATCCATTCGATAGGTGGACAGGCAACTGCAATTTGTCCATAGTGAAGGCAAAGGCAAGAAGACGACCCCGACCCTCTTTGTAAATATTGATTTGTACTATAAATTATTATAACCCCTATTATTACTATAATAACATTTTATGAACAAATCCATGTCAATCGTGATTGAAAATAGTAAAAATAATAAATTATGACATCGAAGACTATTGACTATGTATTTGATTTGGTATTGTTAAACCTGATTCTGAATTGATTAACACCTACACACAGATGAGGTAGTACATTTAAAAATATAATTTAATTTTATGTAGTTTTTTAATTTTTTTATTCGTATTTTGTCACGAAAATTACAAACTTTTTATTTAGAAAGAAAACCTCGTGGCACGTTTTTTAGTTATTTTTACTTAATTGCATTTCATTAATAAGGTATTTTTCTTATTTTTTAATTGAGCGTACACGTACACGTGTTTGCCCGGGATGTTATTTATTAAACACACTAAATAATTACATTTACCGTTATTACTTTATTACCTAACTTGCTTATGCGTTTAGTTTAGTTTTTCAATCTAATTATTGAAATACGGCATCTGCTGTTATTGCTGCAGTTTATAAATATTAGCACAGTAAGTCATTAACCCTTTAGTTAGTTCAGTATGACAATGTGACCCGGATTTTTAATTGTGATACACATACACAATTTAAGTTTCATTTAGATTCCATACATGGAAGAGATAAAGAACGAAATTGCAACCTGGTGCTTATACCTACCGGTATAATTACTATGATAATTAGCTAAGCTGTTAAGCATACATATCAACTGTACTGTACTTACTATATACATCATGCTCATTTATTAAACATTCCGTAACTTGATGGTTAATTTATTTGATGTGAGGGAAAAATAGCGATTTCACTAGCAAAAGAATTATTTAATTCTCTTGAGCAAAGATAGCAGTATAATTTGCTTTCATTCGTCTGAAATAACCGTTTGATGATAGCAGTTGCATTATTTACAAGGCAGACAAGATACATTTACAATGAAGCAATTTACAATTCTCATGTGTTTCATTGTAGCAGTACTCAACCTAACTGTGGTAACAGTAACAATATAATTAATTAAAAAAATCCTGTAGAAATAAATGCTATGTTTATTAAAATCACACCCAAATTCCTTTACAACAATTAAAATTTTGTATTTTCAGAGTTCTATTGCGGAAGAAAACAAAATTAAGAAAAATAATTTATTGACACCTGTAGTCTTAAATAAACTCTCTCGTCCAGAGGACACCGAATTTGAAACGGAAGCTAAAAAATTAATTGCTGAGGTAAAAATCATATTCAAAATTTTCCAGCGTTTTTTCGTAAACAATAAATAATGAAATAATCTTCCATCTTAATTTTAAACATTTATATGAAAATAAATTGACAAAATTGCAGTATTTGGTGGCTGTTGCGACGCAAAATGATATTGATGCCACTAAATCGAAAGATACATTGTCAACTGCAGTAGTGGATGATGTAAATGAAAAAGGAAGGCAGGAAACTGTAACTTCAGCTCCCGAAGCCGTAACAGCAGCAGCAGCAGCAGCAACAGCTGCCCCAGAAGTAGCAACTTCCGCCCCTGTTGCTGCACAAGCAGCCACTCAAGCTCCAAGCGCTGCTGTAACCCAAGCCCCAGTTACAGGTTTGGGGACCACTTCACGCCCTCGGCCATCCGACGCCCACATTTTAGGACAAGTGGACAAAATCTTGCAAAATGTTTATCAAGGAAATGTTTCAGGAATCATCGATCAATCTCTTGGGATTAGAAATAACACGCCAGTGCGTAATTTAGTCAATGGAATTATTGGATTAGTCCTTTGTGCTCCATGGGATCGTTTGTTAGGACGTTGTGGCGGACAACAATCATCAGCACTAGGGTAAAAATAAGTTAGTGTAATAATTCCTACTTTTTGGTTATTTTAAATTGTTTACACTTGGAAAAATAAACTCTCATGTATGCAATACACATCAAATAATTATTTTAGAATATTGCCCATGTTTAAAAAAGAGAGTAGCATGAATAATTTTTAAAACAAAACGATAATAAAGCATAAATTGGTTATAGTAGAATTCATTAGAGTTTATCAAAAAATCAGATTTAGAGGTACAATATAATATACAATTTAGCTTTAGTTTGAAACATCACAGTACATTAGGAATGAGCACATTATGTGATTGTATGTAGAAGTAAAGCAAGTTCATATTTAAATGCATAACTGGATTGTGTACATATATACAAGAATGAAATTAGTAGCCGTCAATATCCATGAAACTGCCATATCTTTCCAATTGTCGTTGGTGAAGAGTCTGAAATTCGGTGTCATTATTGATGTTAAATCTGGACCCGGGTTTGTATTCACCATACTTGCTTCTACCATACGGTGTAGAATTCAAAGATCGTCCGTCATTTATGTAGTTTCCACCCGGATATTGTGGTGGAGCATTAGCACACAACGTCGGTACACTGTTTGTGCCTCGACATTTTTCCCACGGACCAACTTGCCCAGCGATGTTTTCATTGTTGTTGTCATTTCCCCGTAAGAAAAAAGAAAATAGCCACGACAAAGACGATGGCTTTTTATCATTTTTACCCAATCGAAATAATTTTTCAAGGTCTTCAATGTCCAAATTGCTTAATAATTCCTCAGGGATAATACGGTAAAATCCAGTGCGTAGGGCAAGTACTTCGTCCAATACAGTCGTACACATGTAGTACTTTGCCAGACAATTCAAATACGTTTCACAATGCTCTGTTGTTACTGGAATCGTGGACCCACCCACAACAAGGTCTACGGGCTAAATTAAAAATTATTTGAAATTAAGTTCCATAATTTGAAAATGAATTTTTTTAAATACTCGAATTAATAATATTTTAATAATAATTCAAAACTTCACTTTCTTGAGTAGATTTCCTTGCATGTCGAATTCTTCACTAAATGTTCTTTGAAGTGTCTCCACATGCTTAGCGTTCAGTACTGGCTCGAATCGAGCCTTATAGACTCTCGGATGATCCAATTTTACATACTGAAATAATAATTACAGAAATATATTTATATATAACATTCGATACTTTATTTCCAATTTAAAAAGACATTGAAAGTTAAGAACCTCGTAAGTAGGAGGATAACCAATAATCATTGCAAGGAGTGATCTACTTAAAGCTTTTGAAAAAATGGGTTCCTTGATTTTATCAAATGCCATGTCCACCAGATATTTTCCAAGAACTAGTCCAGTTAGTATGTAAAACTCATTTGGCCATTGTAATACTTCTCTATAGTTCAGAGGAGTGGGATGGACATATTCAGAATCCGCGTATTTGCTGAATAAAGGTTTAAGAAGTGGGTCTTTAGCCCCGTCGGGATCAAATATCACTTCCATGAGTGAAGAAAGCCAAAAGATTATAGACGAATTTTCATCGCTTTCCTCCACAACTGAATTAATAAAAATGTAATTATAAGAATACATTCAATGATGAAAAATCAAAAAGTATAAATAATTATTTGGAATACGCTTTAAGGATCTTTAAATATCTCACAACTTCCTTCGAATGATACGAAATCCAATTTGACCCATTCATCTCTAGTGAATCGTTTTACTTGTAGCCAACTCTAGGAACAAAAGTGAAAGGCAATAATTCATAATAATTCTATTGATGGTTAGATTAAGAATTTTAAATAAACAATTATATAATATGTATATCACGACTTACAGTACGAACTAAATCTTGTTGCACAACATTAATTCTTCGGGAAGCAGTAATAGTGGTGGGTTTCAACTGTGATGTCAGCTCTTGGAAAAATGTGGCCTTTTTAGTCTCGTAACTAAATCCTTTAAAATCTACAGGGTCAAAAAATAAATAAAAATAGCCATGGCTTAATATGTAAATGTATGAATTTTTGAAAGATAAAGCACTTACTATCGCATTGCACTCTGTAATGCGAAAACAATGCAAGTAGACGTCTCCCCGAAGAATGGTCAATCCAAAACGTAACCTCAGACTGAATTCCATCGACAATCTCAAACTTGTACAATTTATTTCTATCACCGTTAACATTTATGGCACAGCGCTTGAATATAATCTGCAGCACAAAAGACGAATATTAACAAAATATTATTTATGAATTAAAATCACAAAAACAAATTGTCAATTAATTACTGAATTTTAATGTAGTCAGACCTGTGCACGTAAAGACACTCGAAATACTGCAACTCTTTCTGACTTTTCATTTCTATTGTAAACTTTGAAAAAAACAACAGCTTTTGGCGAGACGGTCATTAAAATTTTGTGGAAACGAGAGTTGTAATTTACTTCCAATATCTCTACTAGAACTTCGAAACTGGTATCCCTGATACTTGTGCAATCATTTAAAACTCGTTTCAATTCATGTTCTTCTTGATGATCAATTGCAATAATGACGAATTCCCCTCCAGAAATGGGTTGATTATTATATAAAAGTCTCCCTTTCCATAAGCCAGCAGCACGCATTTGCAAATTGAGACAAATTTGTCTTTCTTGAGTAAATGCGAAAAACCCAAGCAATGACGCATCTTCAATTGCCATATTATTTCCGTCAATTTCCATATTATTTCTTTCATTTCTGACGAAATCTATCTACACATCAATAGAAATTCATCCACAATATTCAAATTAACAAAATTGTACATAAAATGACTAATTTTCAATTTGAGAACTGAAAATTGATTTTCTTTTGCTCAAATTATGTTTTATTAGTAGTAGTACTTTTCGTAATAATGAGATAATTAGTTACTTGCTGAGATTCAAAGTAGAATGAATTCAAATCGACGTCTTCCACACAGCAATCGTTTTTGTAAAGGTCTTTGGGCTGAATTCCTAACACATACAACATTCCTACAGAGACAGTCAAAATTTCGCCATTACGTTGCCCGACGAATTCTGTTTGCGAAGCGTCAATTTGTGCTGGTGGAATTAATTTTTCAAATTTGCTATTCTCAACTTCGCATTCGAAAAACCACAGAGCTACATAACTACAAACGATCTGGTATGCTCCTGTCTTTTTAGGATTGAAAACTATGAAAAGAGAATTCTGGAAATTGTGAAAGACACTGATAAGCTCGTTTTGATATTTGATTCGAAGTTTTATTTTGGGATATAACGCAGTCAAATCAATTTCTTCTCCTAGTGTGGAATGTACCTTTATTAACAGAAACCTTTACACTGTTCTCCATTATATTTAAAAAAGTTTTGAATTCTGAATTGGGTATTTATTGTACTGACTTACAGTCAGTTTGGCAGTTATGTTTTCCCCTGCTTGAAAACGATTATCCCACAAATACGTTATGGTAGTAGTCTTCGCAAGGTTCCGTATTTTCCATATGGAGTGATATATTAGTCTGACGAGACAAATGATGGCTATGACCAATACTGTTACGAAATATATAAAATATATTCAATTAGATACTGGAAAGAAAAAGTTCTTAGTCTCAGTTGATGCAATTGTAAGGAGGGTGTAATTTTTTCTTATTTTAAATGTTTTTAAATTATGGTACCTAAGTACCTACAAATATTTATTTTAAGTAATGACGAACCTGGAATAGAGCAATTATATAGTGTTAAGTTCATAATTACTGTCATAATGAATTCCAACAATGTTCACCCGTAATAAAAATTTTCATTTCCAGTCATCTTTGAGACACATTGTAGGACGAAGACAGCAAAATAGTGTAATATGAAGAAAATAAATGCACGAAAAGATTGGTAAATAAAATATGAAATAATAATAATAAACAGAATTCATTGGCAATCTCATAATGTCCCATAGTAATTAGATACACTTTAAAAAAATAAACGCTAAACTAATGTTCTTTTGAATAGAGTTAAAAAATAATGTGCCAATTGTAATAAGTTACGAAAGTAATAAATGTAACCAAATGTAGTTTATTTGGGAGAGTCATAATTTAATCTAAAGTATAGTCCAAAAATTTGAGGCAAGGGCTTTAGCTCCCTTAGCTCCCCTAAATACGCCATTGTAATACACGATTATTTTATTATGCTATCTGCTCCCAGATCTGCTCCATTCTTCTACAATTAATTCTGAAGCCATTTCACCAATCATCATGGCCGGTCCGTGTGTATTGGCATTGGTAATCATTGGCATTATCGAAGCATCTGCCACTCGTAATCCGTTTACTCCGATAACTCTGTAAATATACACCACGTTTTCAATGCAACATATTACATTCGTTACCGTTACAAAAATTACATAAAATTGTTGCATTATTTTTTAATGTCATTTATATTGTGCTATTCTTACTTAAGTTTCGAATTAACTACAGCATCTGAATCCGACTCCCGACCCATTTGACACGAACCAGCAATATCGTAGTTCGAAATAGTCAAATGCCTGGCATAACATTCCCAATATTTGAAACTTCTGTATTCCTCTTGTTCGCAACTCTGGAATTTGTGTGGAATCAATCTAGCTCCAATATTTCTGAATGCAGTTGTGTTTTCCAAAAGTTTCAAGGTCAAATTTATTCCTAAAAATCACAATTTAATATTTGGAAAAATGAAGTTTTGAAAGGCAGTATTTCTACAAACATTCGTTGATGCAAATTTTTGATTACCGTCAACCAGAATTTTCATATCTTCGTTTCTCTCATCGGAAAAGTAGTCGGGGTCAATCCTTACTTTAGAAAATGGGGGCAAAATACTTTTTCCCAGTGTAATTGAACCTCTACTCTTTGGACGGGCTACGATGACATTAACAAATAGGCCATCTTTTCCAGCGACATCATTAACCCCCGTAAACCTACCTAATATCCCTGGATTAATTTTGTACATTTTTTGAAGCATGTCTATAACCGTAGATTCAATTCCAACACTTATTAAATTTAATTGAATGTCAGGCCAGTTTTTGTCTTCGGAAAATTGACTAGAAACTTGGGCCGTTCCCCAACTATTTCCAACTAAAGAATTCGAAAACGGTCCGCCCCCATTGAGTAAATATTGACCTAAAGTATAAAGCGTCAAGTCTCTTTGAGGCAAAAACGATAATGGCTTGTCAATCAAAAAAGGAAGAAATGTTCCCACGTGGTCTTGCACATTTTGTCCCACTGGGGAACCTACAAGAATTTTAACCTGTCGTGAAACAAAAATTCGTCTAAATCAATAAACAATGAATTTCAATCAAATATCAATAAGCACATTAAATATTATCAATCTTAGGAGCCAGGCACGTATCCAGAGGGGGTGCACGTGCACCCCCAGAATGAGTTTGCTATATCAAAAATAGCTTATTTTACCATAAAAGTTAAAAAATGGAAAAAAATCGCGTTTTAAGTTGTTTTGGACATAATTCAAAGCGCTGTATGCGCTCAATTGTAAATAATATTCGAATTTTGCTCTACCATTAATTACTTTCTGTAGAAACCTTGCTGTGCACCCCCAGCTTACGATTCTGGATACGTGCCTGTTAGGAGCAGATGAACATGAATATTAATTTGTATTACACTATTGAATTTAAGGTGATCTTTGGGCCCGATGCCTGATTTCAGTAATATCTCAGCTGAGTTTATTGTTCCAGCACAAAGTATTATTTCTTTAGTTGCACTTGCTTTATAAAAGCCACCGTGGCGGAAATAAGAGACTCCAGTTGCATGAAGACTGTCGTTAAGATGAACCTTTAATAATTTTCCCAAAAATTAATTTTTATTCGAAAACACATTGAACCATAGATTGATTATTTCTGAAAAATGATGTTTACTTTTGTAACTGACGAATATCTATAGATGTGTAAATTTTTTCTAACAATATTTGGCTGTATGTAACCTCTGAAAGTACCGAATCTCAAGCCTCTCTGCTGAGTTACATCAACCGGGGAAAACCCTGGACAAAATTGTGTTTTTAATAATTAGGTAAATATTTTTCAAAACGGGTCAAATAATAATATGAATTAACCACACCTCTTTTGAAAAACTCACGGTGTCACATAATTATAAAAATCCCATAAAGAAATCCCCCTCTAGAATTGTGGTTACCTTGTTTTTGCAATCCATTTAAATCATCGACTGCGAATCCTAATTCTCTTCCGGCTTCCAGCCATTCGGGTAATAATCGTTCGTAGCCTGATTTGTGAATTTTCATTGGACCTCCAGTCCCATGAAAACCTTAAATACGATCCAACAGGAATATCGTTAAAAATCATCCACATTTGGAACAATATTGATATCTGTGTCATTTTATTTGTTTAATTAAGGAAGAGAACCATTGTCTTTCCAATTTCCTTGATAATCTTCAAGTTTTCTGAAAACCCTTTCCACATTTCTGTAACTCCACGCTTCATCCCCGCTAAGTTTCGCCCATAAATCGTAATCATTGGGATTGCCTATAATTTTGTTTGATTTAGATAATTTTATTTGAAACTTTCGTAGCACATGAATGTGAAGAACAAATTCGTGTATCTAACAATCCTCCTAACTCCATATTTTACTACCTCTCATGTATACCATCCCGTTGTTATTGCTGCATCCACCAATAGCCTTCCCTCTCGGATACGGCATTTTCTACAGAAAGATATGTATTAACTTTTTGTATTATATAAATCTCTTGTCGATTAAAAGGAAATTATAAGGATATTGCCGTAAGTCACTAACATTATTTTGTACACTAAGTGCAGAACGTTTTTGGGGTTCCGTTAAATACTGATGGTCGATGAGACCTTCATTTAATAAAAAATGGTTCAGTATCGGAACATAAGTAAATGGATGAGGAGTTCCTCCCGCTTCTAAAAGTAAAACTCGATAATTTTCGGACAAACGAGCAGCTACAATAGCACCAGCACTACCGGCACCAACTATTTTCCCCATCATGAGACAAAATTTCACACAATAATTACAAAATTGAAATTACGTTCACATTTTTAAAATTGCATGTAGCTTTCTATTTCTATACTTAAAAACTTGACTTCTGGGAAAATACATAATTAATGAATAAAAAACTTGCCTACAATAAAATCAAAGAGTTCAGAATATTCCGACGCGCCGGGTGCGATATATCTGAAAGCAGCGGATGATGTAAACCTCGTATACTCCAAATAATACATTAAAGACGCAATGGCAACTACAGCTACTGACGAAACACCAACTAACCATGTCCAAAATTGAACTGTAGGAATCAATGGAATACTTGTAGCGAAACGAGACAACGAACGAGAAAATATATTCGTAAAGAAAGTCATTTTTACTTCAACACATTAATATTTCTGTACACAAATGAATTGTAGTATCCCTGCAGAAATGACGAAAAATAAATTCGTATTTTTATGTCTTCCTCTTCATTTAAAACCCTATCCAAGTGTATAGGTAGGTCGTACAAGATGAAATTTTAATTAGGATGAGCTGTATTGTATCACAAAAATATTTCTGAAAAAATATTGTCAACTGCAACTATCTAATGTAATGTAATAAATAAATAATTCAAACTCAATTAAATTCTATGTGTGAAAACGTATGTGTAAGGTACCTACGTTGATTACAATAGATCACAGAACTGCTTAAAGGTACTAAAGGTAGTGACAGTAAGATTGTGATAAAAGTCGACCTGACTTGGAAATTGGAAGAGTAGAGCTTCGTTTTATTATTAGAGAGGCAAAGAGAATTCTCATGTTGTTTTCAACATCAAAAAGAGTTCAACAAACAATTGCTGCAATTCGAAGGGCAACTGGTTTCATTGCAAACAGTAACCCAAGAAAATTATGGAAGGTACTGCTGAATCTCATATACGTACATACAACATATAGGTAGCGCTAATGTCATGGTCGTGTTATATAAGAACATACGATTACAGGTAGGCATAATTAACAATTGTATAATAATAATGAAACAGTTGCTTCTTGTATGCTCTATGCTCTTTCACTGTCTTTATGACATGCTAATTTTTAAAAGCACGGGGATTTCAATATAAAAAACATTCATTGCTTTTTGCTGTTTGTGTATCATCAAATCTGTGATAGTAACCAGTGAACGTAGAAGTGATAATAGCCATACTAGTTTTTCCGTGTGTGAATTTTCATAAAGCAATTTGCAATGGATAAAAAAACATTTCCAATGTATTCTATACTTCTTCACCTACCTTAAAATACACCACCTAATAAGTTTGTGCTGCGACTTTACGACCTGTTGAGAGTGAGGAGTTTGCTTGTGGGAATAACTAAAAATTATTTCCCAATAGGTACCAAAATCATAACAATATATAACATAGCACAATTAAGTACTAGGTATTTATGGAGTATTACAATTAGGCCTAACAAATACAATATAATATATTAGTAAAGTATTTTATACTGCAAAGTAATACAAAGACCCATTGACATTCCAAAATTCTTTGTTCCTTGTTTTAAATTGTTGTAGTGAAACTAAAATCGCACCAATTAAGTATTTAGCATGTATTAGTTATAATTTCACTAACAGGTATGCACAATTTATGTAGTTTTAGGAAATAACAAAGTATCTTTCCTTGTTTTTGTTCCAAAACAATGTCGATATTTGAGTTCTACATGAACAATTATCATGGTTGTAAATATGTTAGAAATTACTTATACCTGTAATCTGAAGACATTTCTACATGTAAATACATGGATTTACCCACTACCTGAGAATTCTTCAGAATTTTTATGTTCTCAGAAGATGAAGTCCTTATCCATTATTCAATGCAACTTACTTTTATATCAATTATTTTTATATAATAGATTATTGTGTTTTCAGAAAGATTCTTAATCGCGACCAAATCGTCAATTACATGCTAGCTGTGGTATTGCGCACATTAATTACAAAAGTAATTGACTAGGTATGATGTTTTTATTTATGACAAGGCAAGGCTGGT
>JAQFYB010004814.1:0-15313 GCA_034694085.1 Pogonognathellus longicornis
ATAACGTCCGATAATTTTTACGTGTATAAGATAGAAAGTTAAAATGCCAAAATTGAAGGGCGGCCATAATACAGTGCGATATATGTACTTACGTAGTACACGTAAGTACGTACATGCATTTCATCCAAACACGAAAAACAGAAAAAGCAGCTGACAGTCACACACTACCGTATGACTGATTCAATTGACAAAAATCTTCTTATACATTCGTATTGGTATTGCTAGGTATGATAGAGCTATGTTAACTTCATTTAGGTATTGTAGGCGTTATTTTAACGCTCATTTTTCCAAAACCAACAACTGCATTTCATTCAATGATTAATGGTTAACTCCTTGGTACCTACTACATATAATAGTGCATATTAAGTACTAATGACCATGGCCAAGATGTTCCAAAGACAAACTAACCCTAAATGATGAAAAGTGAGACTTTTAGACTAAAGATTACAAAATATATTATGTAAATAAAGTAAAGATTTTATTTACATGACTATCACACAGCATTTTTAGTAAAATGTGTTGTATCTGTAAAATGAGTTTGGGAGTAGGTAGTTTTATTAACAGACTTTCATAATATGTCATATTTCACCTTAGTATTTCTTTTGCCAATCGAATCACTCGTACGGTATACAAATGCATGCATGTTAAATAATTCAATTGAATATTATAGTAATAGCATAGCATAATATGCAAACTAAGTGCACTGTAAGAGTAAACAAGAAGATTATTAGCCTAACAGCTGCAAGTGCCTATTAAAGTTTATAAAACAGTCACACCGCAATGGAAATAGAAGCGTATTTGTATAGAGGCGTAGGTAATAATAATTGCTTGCCTAGCGCCTACGTTATTTAATTCTGTTTCATTTTGCATGTATTCTACAGAGTGTAAAGTGGACGGAACATTTATAGACAATATTGGGTATTAGCTAAATTAGCTATGTAGGTGGATATAATGTTGACTAGTTATGGAAAAGCATTTGTAACTGTTTATGCACGTCCACGTTTTCATTGTAGATTATGTTAGATTGGTGTATTCAAGGAAAATAAACCATCAGCATCCATAGAGAAACACGTACATTAGCAATGCACAAGGGAAAACGATTCTAGTGGCAATTTGACTATTACTTTTACTGTTCCGTGTACAGAGAATCTGACCTGAACACGAAAGCATACACCAACAAGATTACTACCTAAATATACATACATACAACCAGCTGCAACCACACACTAACAAAGCAGGATATATAGGAGTGTGTAACGCTACCCCAATTGAAACAATACACTTCTACACTATACTTCTAATAAAACATGCTCATTTAACTGGCAGAGCAGAGTTAGTTGCGTTTATAATACTCGGGATAGTAAAATAGTAATCCATGTAGGTATTCACAAAGGTGTAAACTGGAATGTAGTCGTATACAGATGGTAGATATGTCGTACACTCTCTTAATTATTGCTATATGTATACCAATTTACCTCAGCTCTTTAGCTTGCTCTAGCACACAAAAATAACGTGTTCAGTGTTGGCAACTTGTTTTCACCACCCATGGTTTTCATTGAATTTGGCTTGTACAAGTACAAACTGCGTCGAAAAGCAAAACAAAAAGGAACAGCTGAATTACTAAATTATAACCAACATAACAAATGTTGGCGACATATTTGAGTTTTTGAGTTAATAAATAATGATCTAATCAGGCTGAAGGGTTTTCTTAATTGACTAAAGCTATGTAGTACTGGTATGACGGTACATGCAATGCAGTAAAGAATTTTGTGTGAATATTTCATGGTCCTGTATTTTCGTGCAAATACAATACCTCAACAAGCATCATGAGGGCTCTTTCTAGGTATATGAACTACAATAGATGCAGGTGTGATAAATTAACAAATATTTTTAGGTACTTATGTAGTTAATTATTTATTTAAATGAGTCAAACTGTAGTCTGATTGGTGCATGCTAGGTTATTATTAATGTACAGTGAGCATGAATAATACACATTAATAACAATGCCTTAGAATACAATAACATTGAAACTGTATGCAACGAAATAAGTCACCATTTTATTCCAGAATAAATTGCAAAATGTTAAGCAAATTTCTGTGTTGGCTCAAGTTTTTGTGTACTGATGTGTGATGTAATTTTATTAGGCTGTGTGCCGGTGTAAATGAGATGACCCATTGACTGGAGAGGATCGTTAGCTTGCATGTTGAGTACAGATACATTTCATGTGGTATTGCGTGTAGCATAATCACAGTTCAGAGAAAAGTATCCTAACTACACCCACTTTCTCTTCTTTCTGTTTTAGCATTCTTCAGCATTTTCACATAATTTAATTAGCTGTTATACTTAAGGATACTACAGGGTTGGAATCTAGTAGGATAGTTGTAAGTTGCAACTCAGCTTTTTCAATTAATATCACAAATGGTTCTAGCATCAGCTAATAATATAATGGTTAGAGTGCTAAGCTTCTGACTGGCTATGTTAAATCTAAATCTATGAAGACATTGCACGGTTTTATATTAGTATCCTGTAGTCATACACAGGATTAGTTATATCATCTGTACTTAGATTAGATAGATACACACAATACACAATCAGATTACGTATATTGTACCTTTGTACATAGCTTATCTCTCATGTCGACTAAGTAGAACTAGAACTATAGAACCCTATGACTATAACATTCTGTCATCGCATGTATTGTTTTATAGTATGGTTGAGCCTTGGCTGCTGAAATTAAGTTATATGGGTATACTGCAATATGTATGATAGAGTGGTAGAGAATAGGTTCTTTACTTCAGCAACTTCACTAATGAGCAAGTGGAGTGGGTTTTTTGGATGACAGTTTACAACATTCATGAGGAGGAACGTGCAATGCAATTGTAATGAACTTCATGGTTCTGCAAAAAGCTGGCTTTATCTAAAGTGCCTTTATCTACTGGTAGTAAACATTAGAGTCACATTCAGAGTATTGAACCTGAAACTTTCACTAATTGATCCGGAACAACGAATGCTCGAAATCTCTCAAAGAATTTTGTTTTCCAGTAACTTCCTCAAACTGTAGTCACCGGATAAAAACAAAAAACTTGTTTTGTGAAATGCCATTTTTTTATGGATTAGATTTCAACAATTTGGTTTGCAAACAATATGATATTAATATGATGAGCCGTTAACTCGTCATTGAAGCATCCGTAGAAGCTCGTTATTTTTGAAAATATATTATAGGTACAAATCTACAAATGCAATCAGCAGAGTCACTGACATTTAGAAATTACGATTGGTTTATCATTATATTTTTTACAGATTGCCATTTACTAATTTTAGTCAATTCAAAATTAAATTATTAACATTCTTAATTAGGTGTCCAGAATTGAGCTTTTGCTTTTTTAAACACAAAATGTTACCTTTCAAACTGCTAAAATTACTGCAATTGATTGAAATATTGATTAAGCTTAATATTGAATTGCTCTATTTAATCTTTTGACCTTCATGTGTATGCAATAGTAATGAGTTTACTCTTTTATTAAGCTGAATACCTAGTCATACTTAACTCTTTATTAATTTACAACTAGGGATGACTTTTATTTCAGCAAGGGCTTTGCCTGCAGCGTAGAATTCTGTGGAAACTGCCGAGTTAATCATTGTAAAAAGTTAAACTTCCAGTGTCTCTATGTAGTCTTAAGGAGATTTTTCAAAGTGCCTGAGAGCAAGTTTAATTAAGGACTCTATGATGTGTTATAATCAATTTTTGATGAGAAATTCAGCTTTTGCGTAACTCATTAGAAAGTTTTTCTTAAAAATCTGATTTTAACGTGAAAATATTTTTCATTTCTTTATTCTTCACTTCACGGAAGAGACCTCCCCTTGGTTTGGCAATAAATCTGTAAACCTACACTCAACGCTTTTCATGATGAAATAGAGTGGTGCTGTATTCGAGCGTCACACTTCTGCCATTCCTCATCGAAGAGCTTAGCATAGCAGTCTTGGGAAACTACAGGCATCAATTGAAAATATTACCTAATACAATGTCAAGTGGGGTAACTGAAGAACACACAAAGAGAAATCAGAGACTAATGATTTATATTAGTAGAAGTGAAGAGATTTGAGTTTGCAATTTTAGCATGGTCTGGTTTAGTAGTACGTGGATAATGGATATGCATGCTACCACCACAGAGAGAGACCTTTTGCTCCTTTCATGGAATACTACCACTTCTATTTGTACAAGGACTTGCTGGATAGAAGATGCATGACGAATTATTCAGATTTCAAAAGCATTACAATTTTCAATTTAGTATTTTGTTAGAGCCGTATAGAGTGTAGCTTGGAAAAGCTGTATAGTGTACAATATGCAGAGTTTGTAGAGTACAATAGCTCTGGTGCGGTGTTAGCATAGTATAAGTATAAATGAACGTTAAGAGAGTTCTGGCTAGAACTAGAACTCAGTCAGTCACAGCAAGTGGAGTTGAGTATATTTGGTAGTAAAGTAGACGGAAGTGTATTTAGTGAAGTGTGGTCTAACTCTGTCTGGGAGTCTAGTACGATTTCGGGTATTAGTTGGTGTGGTACTGGTAACGAGCAACAGCATAATAGAAATGGTGATGGTGTCTTTGCAATTCATGATAAACGTGCGTACAGTCAAACTAAGTGCTAAAGGTGGGAGAAAGGAGATATTCCGGGATATCTGTAGTTGGAATATTGTTCCGTGTAAAATGTGCTGGAGAGAATCAGCGAAAATGAAAGGGAAGATTGAGTGAACGCAGATCTAGCCAGCGGTTTAATCACAGAACAGACGGAAATTAATGTACCTAAACCGAGACTTTGGTACTAAACTCATGGCCATAATGGAATTCAAACTCCCTTAATGCTCCTTTAATCTTTTCATTTTCAAGGGTGCAAATCGACCGACTGGGGGGCTTTCATTAACCTCCTTGGCATATTTATGCTTTTATGCATCAATCAAAAAACCAGCATCCGCATGCACTCATCCCTAGAGTAGCCAACAAATTAATGTCCAAAGTTATTACTTTCGTTAGTCTATATAGTTTCCTCTGTACTTTTCTATTTAGCCGATTTAGCTCAAACGTAATTTGTATGGCTTTCACAACCCAATTCCCACGAGGAGGATATAGCTCCGGACACGGCAAACGTATTTATGATATCCGTCTTTACTACGTACGTGCCTATGCATGTCATAATTACTTTTGTTTAGTTGAACCGACAGCGTTTCAATATACTATCTGTGTATAATACAGGCTATTATTTATACACAAGAAACCTTTACTATGTAGTGCAATGCAGATAAAACTTTAATAATAATATGATTTGTTATCCTTTTGCAATAATATGAGCTGCCTATTTGTTTGGTGTATGTACTAAGTAGGTATTATGCATTTCATAAAACCTTTTTAGTATGCATACATGTATTCTTTGTAGCATTGTTATTACTGAGGGTTATTATTATTAATGCTAATAAAATATTACTTTACTTTTACAGTAAAATACTTACACCCATACTCGTACATGTAATAACAAAGCCAGACATGATTGTAAGACTAATATCAATTTAGATAAGGTAAAAAATGATATTCTCGTCATTTAGATTAGCAATTACCAAATTTATGACGGGTATCTGGCGGCAGGCCGAAAAAGTGAGCATAACTGAGCCAGGATTTCCATAAAGTTCTAAGTTTATTATACTCTGTATAACACCTAGCTCATAACAATGTTGTATAAAGTATTTTGCAGTAAGAACGAACAACATAACGGGTGTCGGTAGATATTAGGATTAAAGTCTTCAAAATGGATAACATAAGAGCAGTAGGTACGGTCTGTGTTGTCATGTCTCATACCTACGCGAGAGAAAAGCTTTTAATGGCCAATTTCAGAGCTACCTATCGTGCTAACAAATGTCGAACAAAATTTCTGTCATAATTCGGGTTGAGATAAATTGTAGCTCAAGACTTGGCATATGGCGTGTCCCATTAAACAAACCTTGCCTTTAGCTTCAGCTTTCAGTACAAGTCAACTAAAACATTTATTATGATCATCGTCTTTTCCTATAACTAACAATTGGAGAGTCAACTTCAAACTTGAGAGCACGAGCACGAAAACTTGACGTCGATTTTTTAATCACTTCTTTTTATACTGAAGAATTTCCTATGGCCTGACGAGTGCCGATTGTAGTATAAATGCATTATTCATGACATTGCTTTTGACTTCCTTTCACCGCTATGTGACACAGCAGCCTTAGGGGATGATATTCCATGAATTTGTATAAACCAAGAAAGCCAATTTTAATTTAGATGGGTGTATGATTAGAATCTTTCTACCACACGGCAGTTTGCATTCAGTTTATTCGGGCAATTAAAACATAGTGATGACTCGTTTTAGGAAAATTAACATTCTAAACGAGACCTACATTTTTTGACAATAAGAAAAGTTAATGACTAGACCATAAGTCTGTATTCATTCTGTGCCTACACTTCTTCGTATTTTTACATAAGTTTATATAGCTTGTGTGTATCTATTGATTGAAGAGCAAGACAACTGGTGAAAGTAATCCAACATTTGTAGTGCAGATTCCAAAATTGAATAGGGATTACATTTTAATTAAATTGTTTTGTGAAAGCATTACTTGCAGATTTTTGGCTTATTTGTTAGTATTTCCTTGTAAGATATTTCCAACATACCACAAGTCCATATTGTTAGATAACGCTTGGCAAAATGACATTTTAATTTGAAACTCGACATTTTTACGACAATGAATGCCCTATTAGCGTAAACTAAATTATCGAAAATCACAAGCTCTGCAAGATTATATAATAAGTCCTGCTTACTATTATTCAAAAGACCAACTTTGAACTAAATATATTTTATGTGTTTAGTCGCAAGGCTACCGGTTTAGTAAACTTATATCATTCTACATTGAAGCAGCAGATTTTACTTATCAGAATCTTGGTTTCGTATGGGTAGTATATATGAAGTTTTTATGTGCACATGATGTTGGTGGAGACAAGCTAATACTGGAAACCCAAATGTGTGAAAATGTGGAATTTCATCTCAAAAAGGCTGTGAACTAGACCGTAATAAAACCAGCCTCATACGTACGAACGCCTTTCTAAAAAGAAAGTAGGAATTTCTCGTTATTTAAAGAAGATGTGGGGAAGTAAGCTGATAAAGTAATAAGTAGGAGGTAGTTTGTACTTAGGTATAGCTACCAGTGTTATATATGCACATAATATCAGAAAAACTCTCATGAATTAATCGTGATCTTTTTAAAATGGGAAAATGCTCAGCAAGAGGGAAGATAGACTCCGTGATGAGATTTGTAAGTATTTGCGTCTTTTAAAAGAAACATTTCGTCTGAGTGAGTATTATTATTCTGAAATTCATTCCGACAGTTCCATCTCTTTTTATCCACTCTCTGATGACTGATT
The DNA here is from genome assembly GCA_034694085.1 of Pogonognathellus longicornis. NCBI lineage: Eukaryota > Metazoa > Arthropoda > Collembola > Entomobryomorpha > Tomoceridae > Pogonognathellus > Pogonognathellus longicornis. The sequence continues at coordinate 7,434 of JAQFYB010004814.1, forward strand.
CGGTTGAATCTCTATCTTACCCTCCCAGACATTTTTTATGTTTATTTTATTATAGTTGTGTAGCTAAGGTAAATACCTAGCAGATTCCTCCGAATTCTAACTCACATAATAAATAGAACGTGGCACACACGCACGCACTTTCGCAGTTGTACGAAAGAGTATATTACATTTTTTTAGTTTCCTCGACGCTTCTTTCAGCTTAATGGACGTTAACACTAGTAGACTCAGACAGTAGACAGGTCCATGTTTTGTGTAAGGTGAGTGTGAATGCAATGCAAGGAAGCAAAAGGAAAATCGAAATTTTGGATACATTATATACAGTGATACATACAGTAGTTGTATTGTGTTCTATGCCCTGTCGGCATTATAAACCATAAGGTGCTCTTATGTGTAATGCCTTTAGGTAGATGTATTTACCTTGCCTAAACTATCAATCTCTCGTTCCTGCTCTTACTTATATAAACTCGACATGGAAATCCTTCCTACTCTAACTATATTTGATTAACAAACGCATTTTTCAAAAACACTTTCCATTTCTGGAGAGTATAGATAGGAAAAATAATAGAAAAGCGCTAGGCCTGTGTGTACGGGGTAGTCAGTCAGATGAGAAATTCATGTGTATGCTTCAGTGGTTGAGTGACGAGAAGAGTCTTTGCCTTGTCAAACTTAGTCCAGTATCTCTGCACTACTTTTCATAACGGGTTTTCAGCAGTCTTTTCCCTTCGATTCCAGATATCTTTGTCGCTGACGTCTTTTGCAAAGATGACACTTTGTATTGTACATGTACAGCCTATGTGTAAAAGAGCTCCTTCGCTCAAAAGGCGAGTCGTGAACTCTTGCTTATACTTTCAACTATGAAAAGTGAATACAATGTAAATGTGTTTCAACACTTGAGTTACAGCTTACACAACTAAAGTATACATGCAAGTAAAAGCGGGCACGTGCTAATAATAAGGTGCTTGTGGTTATAATATATACAATATTTCATATTCCAACTTATCTTCTGTCTGACTGAGTGAGTGTAAAGTGTAATGCGTGAATTAAACTGCGATGTCTCATTTAAATTTCAAATTTTCCCGAGCTTGATGCTAATATTAAATAGGTGCCTACTTATATAACCTTTTCGTTTCCTTCTTATCCTTCAGGCGACAGTTTTTCTTGGCCAAATAGGTAGTATAAGTATTTTCAGCATCATCTAAAGGCATCGCGAATGACAATGAGGAAGAGTAAAAAATATGACAACCTAGAAACAGCCTTCTCACATTCGATAAGTCTGTTGTTGATGTGTATGGTAGTAAGTGTTATTTAATGACCCTTTATTACATACTACCATAGTGTTACTGACCAAGAATATCACTCGTAATCGTTTTGTAAGGGTGGATTTTTATTTTTATTCTCATTTCATTTCAAGGCATTTATTTTTTGTTCTCGTGTGTACCAGTTGACTAAATCATCCCACATGTTTCTTTGCCGGCTTGATTTATTGGCACAGTCGGACAGCTTGGAGTGAATCGATGAAATGGTGAAAGCACAATGCTATCGAATCAATATCAATACTTATAGTACGCTACAATAATACAGTCTCCATTGTAGTATGATGAGATAATGTCAATTCGTATGATTTATTGCATTTCAAGTTGCAATACGATAATATGCATGCTAAACATAATGCTCAAACATATTGTTCAGGGCAATATGGTACAATGGTAATAACAAATATCTGTATTAGGTATTAAATCTCATGTTGTGAGGAAAGATGATAAAAACCCCAGTATAAGCTGGTATACAATAAATTACATCTCATTTCTGCAGATTCATGAATAAATAATTTCGATCCGAATTTGATATTTTACTACTAGGCAGGTAGTAGGTAGGTGTTTATTATTAGTACCTACCTAATGTTTTCGACGCGCGCACCAAAAATATTAGCAAGTCTGTGAATCGCAAGCATAGATATTGCAAAACGAAAATGCACGAAATTTATTTGCTAATATTACTGCTGTGTAATACTATGATGTGCAATATTGCCATGCAGGGCATAGATGGTATGAATTTTTTAGTAAAGGTTGCAACACATTGCATGTCAATGAGAACCCGATAGTAGACAAAAGACAGGATGCATTGTGTACACAACGAAACAAGACTGAAACAATGGCGAAGGATTTCCATGTCCATTTAGCTTTGTGTAAGTGGAAGTTGACAAATGGCCGGAATATTATAATGCACAATACAGTTCATAAATTGGTTACCTACAACTACAACCTAAGTACTAGCTTTGAAACTAAAGACAAATTTAGTTCCTGCGTACGCCCGGTACATTATAAAGTATACCTACATATAGTATACGTGCAATCCTTAAATAAAACAAGGATCTGTGGGGGGTAACTACAGGAGCACATTTTATTTTATATTCACACTGCTGCTCCTCTTGGAAAGACTTGAGAAAGTTGAGTTAGAGAAAATGTGGTGGTGGTTCACAAAATGAAACATGGTATAGGTATCTGTATGTTCCATGGTGCATGAATTTGTACAAAGGTACCTGATGCATTATCATTCTAAAAATGTCTACGCTGCTGGTTGAAGGAAAGCAAGGAAGTACATGGGTAGGGGCTTGCAAAAGGTAGACAAGGTATGCGTTGCGGCTTAAGGTTGAGAAGCGCCTGAAGTTTGGTGAAGTGTAAGAGTTCCTTGAAAGCAAAAGTATGGAATTTTGTGATTTCTGAACAAGTTTTGTTTTGTTTCATGCAAGTCCATTTGAGTACAATGATATAACATTACACATAGTTATTATACCTGTATAGGTGCAGCTATTATGATTTTGGTGAAGTAAAGTACTCTGTATTCACTAGGTCGAGTTCTTGTGGCACCTCTAAAGTTGCTATTTGTTACCCTACTTGTGCTATATGCTATATGCTTTGACATTTATGTTCAGATGGTAATAAATAATAGAGTATACTGTGTATACGAAACACTTATACTGTCATTTTGAAATGACAAAAAAGTAACACTGTGTATCAAGTGTAGCACTATTATCACAGACACATCCTTTATTTCAGTCCTATTTTCTATCACTCTATCATGGCTATGCAAACTAATGGTTACTTTATTCGCACTCGCACTCTCTTATACATAATAGAAAATGTGTCAACAATACCAAGAGTCAGCTTTACTAAGAGCTACACATTAGCGATTCTCTGTATACCGCCCATATAGCTTGTCTTGTGGTTGTTGCTAGTGTATCAACACGAAATTGGAAGTAAGTATATATTTGTAACTATATAGCTACAATAATAGTAGTAATATAGCCATGTTACTTTTGGTGTAGAAAAAGTCGATGCGTTTTAGCAGTGAAAATAAAATTGACTTTGCTTTGTCCTGCTATATGATATGAGTAAGAAAAGTCTATTATTGTAAAATAAGACTTTTAAGACGCAGGTGTATGAAGGAGTATCACAGTCGATATCAACTGTCTCATACATTCATTCATTTTATAAACCTATCTGGCTTCTTTTAGAATTGCTCGATGGAACACTTGGTTGAATGACAAAAGTTTTCAAAGGATTGATGTTTTTCTCTCAGAAAAGGCAGACCACTACATTACATTTGACTACCTACAGACCGAAATGACATTATATAATGTGGGAGATAAAATGTATAGTGGGATGGCATGAATCAAAAGTTAAAGTTTTCTCTGGTTTCGGTTGCTTCTTGATGTATATTAAAATGCGTAAGAAGTCCTGTCAGTTCATCCGTCGACAGTACCTATGAATCATACGCTACGCTTTGTACAATTTAATTTCTTTGTATACGCTAAATGAGGTATATGAGAAGAAAATACCTACTGGTTATAATGAGAATGTGAAGGCATGTCACGTCAAACCTTGGTAAAGAATAAAGACCAGGAAAACTGTGAACATGGTCTTAATACACAAAAAGTCTCTGCTATACCTTCGGATTTCTAATGAGGAATTAATGAGGCAAGAATCTTGGCAATGTAAACTAGAATGGTATCTTAAGTTTAATATAATAGTAAGTGAGAGTAGTGGGGAAGAAACTGGTTGGTCTAAGATCTCATTTTACGCTAATGGATAATAAGTTTAGGAGAATACTGATGTCAGGTTTACTTGATGTAGACAAGACTGAAAAGACAGGTATAGTGTAGTCTTCAATACTTTATTCGATGAAGGTAACTCTAGTCCTTTTTATTTCAACAAAGCTTAGCAGGTTTTTGTCAGCAATTTTGTCTAGACAGATATTGTTATGTGTAACAACGTTCCAGGCCATAGAGTGAAACAGATTTCGGAAACAAAGGCTCATATCTTCAGAGAGAATGCTTTGCTACGAGTTGAAGTTACAACAAAAGGCTTATCTCACTGTGAGTCGAGTCGAGTCCTGACAAGCGAAACACATGCTTAGATTTGAAAGAAAGTATTTTGAAAATGTGAAAAATGGATTTCATTGGTATTGAATGGACAGAAGATTGGTGCTTGTTAGTTTGATTCTTGTTCGTATCAAATCTCATTCTGATTTTCGCACTTTTGGTTCTTCTTGGATTCGGGTTGAGTAGTTCCACTCTTCCACTATGCTCAAACTCAAGTTCGCCTGTTGGCTCAACTCAACACGAGCGAACATACTTAGAGCTGACTTACATTACGGGCTTCGCAACGAGAGGCTTCACTACATCTCAAATCAGTCTCGCAGCACAGACGACTTCGATGTGATGTAAAGCGATTCAAAGTACGAAGAAGCACGACCAAAAGTTGAATCAAATACTTCACACCCACATGTAAGTGTATCTACTGTGTTCTAGTCTGTATTCTGAATAACTTTTCTCGCCATCAGCAGTCATGACAAAAAATCCAATGGAAAGTCCCAGTCCCAGCATTGTGCAATAATATTACGACCAGCCATTCTGTAGTATCCTTCACTTTCACGTATCAAATAGTTTTTTCAACTTGGATGGCGATGATTTCACAAAATTGTGTTTCTCTTCAAACCATTTTTCTTCGCAGCCTTCGGAAGGAAATAATAGCAGCCTTCTTCCAACATTTTCTCCTTCTGTAGTAACTAGCCTCACCAAGCAAAACCCCTGATATTTGATCTCCATTTCGTCAAAATTGGTTGTAGAGATAACCATCAGACCGGCAAGTTTACACCTACTACAGTGTAAAAGCTCCTTATAAACATACTTTACTCGCTTCGACAAAGATTGCACTTGCAATCTACAACTACTGCCTAGCCTATACTCACAAACCAGACAAGAAGCTTTGTATAATAGTATGTTATGTATGTCTAATATCATACATGTCATAGTACCTAGTACCTATATCTACATTAGTGTGGGCTGTGGGCGTATCATCTCTTTCGCACTATAAGTAGTTAATATCCTAAATGTATATACAATACCAATTCAAAGCACATCAATCATGTCACCAAATTACATAGCAGCTGTTCAATAAAGGTGAGTTTCGGATTAGAATTTATGTAGTGAGTGGGCACACTATAGGTACTTTAAATATGTAGCAATCGTGAAGTTTTGAGTACTAGGTACCTCTACCTACTTAGAACGAAAAAAATATTAATTCTATTTACTACATCTTATTTGCACAATAGACTTTGATTTAAAGTAGGTATTAAGGACAGACTTCAGTGGGAACAAACCAAGCAACAAATGATGATGGTCATGCTAGCTATTGTTAAGTAAATACTTGGACAGCCCCAAAAGTTAGGACAGGAAAGAAGTTTGCTTCTAAAAAGTAACCTGACAGTATGCAGTATGCTTTGTGTAGTAGGAAAACTGTATTTTTCCCTACAGCAGATCCATCCATGGCCATGGTGCAACTATAATAATATATTTTATAGTGAAAATGAAATGGTCTGGCAGAATGTACCTACATACTTCACTATTCTCATCGTATTATCTTGCCTGCCATTTCCCAAATCTTCGATTGGACTATTTGACTATATCTACGAACCATGTAATTTGGTCTCTTGGCTTTCTTTCAGCTTTGGGAGGTACCACAGTAATATCCCGCGCGTGAAGTATGGTATGAGATGAGAATCTCTCACTAGTATTTCTTATACATCGGTGCTCGAAGAGTGAGGCTCAGACTACTTGATTTGAACAACCCATAGCAGCCACAAGAGCACAATGGAATTTTTCTTAACATGTATACATAGCTATGGATATAAAAATATAGCAAGATATCTTTGTACGAAAATATAGAATATCCTTTGGAAGTGCTGGTGGTAGTAGATAGCTCAAGATAAAACTACTTACCTCCTGGACTACAACGAGATTATTAGAATCTTCAGGTCGTCTCGTCCGTTAAAGCTCCTTTACTTTTGTATGATGCCTGGAGAAAATTTAGTTCTTACGATAAGATCGGATAGTTGATCTACGGAGCAGTATGTCAGCTATATTGTTCCAGCACCACCATTCTCATGAAAACTTATGTTTGGACAGAATCGCGATACAAACACACTACTTTGAAAACTCTGCTTACTCCTTTCATTGTGGATTTTGTACCTTACAATAGAAATAATTCTCATGTCAAAGTATCGCACATGTACTGTCGTACGCTCATGATTTCATCGAAAGTAACTGTTAGAACATGTGTTATACGGATACAAGGACATATCCTTATCCTTTGATTTACTTTTGATTTGATATATTGATATATTTGTGTTTAATAAGTCTCAGAAAATGTTTTGTGGTAAGTATTTGTGCTTGGGTAACATGAACTTGTTTTCTATGAAGTGAACCGAGTGCGTTCGTGCAGCTGCCATGACTGGAGCGTGAGGCAGTTTTAATGCTGGTCCACGTCCATGTATCAATAGTGAAAATTTAGCGTAATAGTAAAGGCACTTCCTTTCAACTTCCTTTCCTGTGTGTATATAATATATCCTTAAGTCTAAGTCTCCAAGCATGAAAAATAGGTTGACTGGGACGATGCAACAACCTGCGTCACTTACTCCTACTACTATGTATTGGCCTTTGTATATTCTCCATACATTTTTAGCTTGTATCTGCAAAGAAATCTAGTATTTACTAGTATTTACCCGGGCAGGGCATATACCAGAAGGATAGGAAAAAAGGTACCACAGAAGCAGCAGCGTGAGTCGACACTCGATCGACCGGCCAGTAACAGAATGGAAGAAGTGTGTTGAATCATAACACAAACTCTTCACTTATATTGTATAGAAAATTGAATTTGTGCTGTTGACTGTGCTGTGCAAGTTGTTGAGAATTTTTCTCCTTCGCCGCTGGAAAAATCTTTGTGAGAAATGCAGCACTTATTTCTCTGCAATTGTACAGAAGTTTTCCTCCTCAGCACATTGAAAAAGGGCATCAGAACTTTATAGGATGTTTATATATAAATACATAAAACTATTTAGCTAGAGCAACTTGTCTATGTGTTTTCATGATTAGTTAAAAGATCTTTTTTCCCTATTAGCTTATTTCCATCGCCCTAGCATAGGTATTCAGTGGTAGGTATAGGTCGTTAGTAGTCTCACACAGTAGTGGTACTTGAGAAAGGTAAGGTAAACCCGTGCGAAGATTAAATACGGAGATATAAGGTAAGGTTACATGAAAAGGCCATGGCAAGAAGGGCCAAGAGTGAGAAACGTGCACTCCAGACTCCAGCAGTGTAGAAGATATTGATTGATGCGGGTCTTAGCTGGAGACTACGGCCGAAATCCCTTATGAATTTGAAGCAGCTTTCACCACAACTTTTTCAGTGTAGAAGCTCACTTCCAATTCGGATATTAGTATATTAGCCAATCCACAATTCTGCTAGGTAAGCCTCTTCCACTATATAGATGGACTAATGAATTTTTACTATTAAATTATGTTCCCAAAGCTCAATTTAATTGAA
>JAQFYB010004815.1:0-15312 GCA_034694085.1 Pogonognathellus longicornis
TCAAATACATGGGATGATACAAATGTATCACCTTGGTGCACGAATGATTTCAAACCCTTGGTAGGAGAGGTGTTAAAGCACCTTTTGTGCCATTGTGCCACCTATTTATTTGAACATACTAACTGAACACAACAGGCACTTAATTAGTTAATGATAGAGCAAAATTCGAATATCAGGTGTAATTGAGTGCATACAACGCTTTGAATTAGGTTCAAACCAACTGAAACGCATCAAAATCGCGCGGTCTTTATTCCATTTTTTTAAATTTTATGGTAAAACACGCTATTTTTGAGATAGCAAACGGATTCTGGGGGTGCACGTGCACCCCCTCTGGATACGTGCCTGGAACACAACCAAATGAAATAGTCATTGCCGATCTGGAATTTCATTTCTCGAAGGGTAAAATCTTATTACTAACAAATGTGCTTATGCATTGATTTTATCCACAAAACACAAATATAAATATTATTTTACTGGATTTCTCCAATTTTAATAGTGCGTGTCGCTGCGTATTTGATAGGCAACCAAATTGATAGCTCCAGTGAACAATACCAAAATGATTTTGATGATATGTCAATTTTTCACGCACAGCTCGAAAAAAATTGGGGTCAAATTCAGTATGAATGAAATGCATCAATTCAAGCGTAGCGTGAAAATTTTTAGCAAATTTGGCCCAACTTTGAGCAAATTTAGGCCAAAATCAACTAAAATTGCAATAAAATAGCGCGTAGCGCGAAAAATTTTGCGATTTTTTGCATTTTTTGACAAAAATAACCTCGTTTTTGGGAGTTTGGGAGAAACCTGATTTTATCTAGTACATTAGTCCAAAAATTAGGGGAAGGGCTTCAGCCCCCCTAAATGCGCCCAGGGGCGTATCCAGGTCACACATGGGGGGCTTGAGCAAACCTTTGTCATATGCGCCAATTTTTCGCGCGCAGCGAGAAAACATTTTAGGGGAAAATCAATGGAAATTGTAATAATATCCCGCGTAGCGCAAGATTTTTTGCATTTTTACGACAAAAATAAATTACCTTTTTGGTATTTTGGGAGAAACATGTTTTTATTTAGTGCAAAGTCCAAAAATTTGGGTGGGGGGGGGGGCTTCAGCACCCTCTAAATGTGCCATTGAACGCCCCACTGAGTAACTTACTTAATTACTTTTATGCCTGAATTTTATAGGAATGTTTTGCGAGAAGTCTTTGACGTGATTTTGGGTTTTGCCAATGTTTACAATGACCACAAATTTAACAAATTATCTGCATTGAACGAGGCAAAGTTTTACTCCTGGAGTCTCACTATGTACCAAAAATGTGTTGTACTTGATCCGTCAATTTTGGTAAGTACAAAATAAATTATTAAAAAAAATTAAAATGCAGCGCAAATTAACAAAACCTGTAAAATTAATAAAGAGTTGGATATACGGGCGATTTTTTTAAATTTAACAGTATCAAGTGCAATTATTATAATTGCGAATCTAAGTCTTTAGAGATTCTCATTAGTATTAAATAAAATTGCCCCGTTAAGTTGCCATAAGATAGTCCTGTCGAATAAAGAAATAAAAATACTATTTACTCTGTAGTAGAAAAACAAAAATATTCATAGGGTTGGAGAAATAGTTTTTAAAACACCAAATATGTACCCAATATGTTTGAAAAAAGGTGAATGTATATAATATGGTGAATAAAATATATATTTTACTACTTTATATGTATTTTCACATATTTTGAAGCTTTAAGGGACTTGTCGCATCAACATAAAATATTATATAAAACATACATATAAAATGAAAGTCCAGCGGAGCTTCGATTTTTGTAAATGGTAAAGGCGCCAGCCGGGGTTGAAACAAATGTCAGGAGACTTGTATTGTACAATAATAATATAATAGAGTAAAAGTAAGCCAACTAAACTAAATAAAATGAAGATTAGTATTGTATTAGTATTACATTATTAGAATTATAAAATGTCAATTATTATTGGTATTGGAATTGATTTTTTTGGAGTCTTGAATGGACGGGGATGAAAAAATACTTTTTAATTTTTGGCTTTGGTAATTTAGGGCGCCGGTTGCCCCAAAATAGGGCGCCTGGCGGGGTTTGGGGCGAAGGACGCCCCTTCACATTTCATTTCCATTGGACCGGTGCTTCGATTTATGTGGGGTCCCCACATAAATCGAAGCACCGGTCCAAAGGAAATGAAATGTTCCAATTTTATTGTTGAGAAGCTATGGACCATAATTTCGATACTAAACAACAAGCATGTTTTTTTCCGAATGAAAATGTGTGCATCTGAAACACCTAGTTTTGAAAGCTACATTGCAATTTTTTCTAGGTCGAATTGTCAATAGGTCATGGGGGCCCTTCCAAAACTTTGCAAGAGTGTATCTCAGCCATTTTTTATTTACATGGACTGAAATTTTAATACGATGTAGGCTGGCACGTATCCAGGATCTTAACCTGGGGGTGCACAGCAAGATTTTTTACAGAAATTAATTATTGGTACAGAAAAATTCAAATATGAGATACATTTGAGTGCGTACAGCGCTTTGAATTAGGTTCAAACCAACTTAAAAGGCATCAAATTCTCGCGGCGCGCGAATCTTTTCCAAATTTTTGATTTTTTATGGCAAAATAAGCTATTTTTGAGATAGCAAACGCATTCTGGGGTGTGCACGTGCACCCACTCTGGATACGTGCCTGGATGTAGGCAATATGATTCCCCACCGTGGAAAAATATAAAACTTGGCACCATTTTTTCAAAAAGTTGGCACCATTTTTTTAAATTTTAAAATAGTCAAATTTTGATTGTTAATGTATTTTTTCACTAATTTGACTTAAATAAATGTTAAAACCATTTCAACAATCAATTAAACAATAAATTAATAAAAAATCACTTAAAAGGTCAAAATTCAAATATTTAAAATTAATGGAGTCAACTTTTTGAAAGTTCAGATTCGCACATTTTCATTCGAAAAAACATGCTTGTTGTTTAGTATCGAAATTTTCCATAGCTGCTATCTGTTCGAATAGCCCTTAAAGAATAAAGGTTTTATAATTTTTCTCTTACTTAGGTCTAATTCCCCCCCCCCCCCCCCACAAAGGTTTTTTTAAACACATCTATTTAAAAATAAAAAATGATCATTTTAATAATTTGTTAATCACGATCCCATTTGTTGGACCCGTTCAATTCTCCGTTTTCGTGATTAGGATTTGAAAATGATATGATTAGGAAGGGTCTAAAGTCTAAACATCGCTTAACTTGAAATATATTTATAAACGAACATTCCCTTCGAAAAGCTATAATTACCGTAAGAATTTTAATTCCTAATAATTTGTCTGATACAATATATAGGTGTTAAAAAACTGTGACGAATTGTTTGGAGTGACGGAAGATTTCTCTGCATTTTTAAGTGACTCTGATGGCGACGGCAGTGAAAATTTCGATGACTCTCTGTTTGTCATAACGCCGTCATATGCAACATACACGGAGGTGACATCTCATGTATCCCGTTTATCACAAGGTGAAAGCTCATGATTAGTAAACTTGTTAGTACTATGTAGATTTATGTATTAATGATTAAATATTGATTTCATATTTAAATATTATTTACATAGGGTTTATCAATTTAAACTCAATCATCAAAAGTCTGCATGATTTCAAAGTCAACATTATGAATCTTCGCATCATTGAATATGTTCAGTCAGCCACAAGCAACACGTAAGCATTATTATCTAAGAACATCATTTGTTAAATTATTTAATTAAAAATTGTTTGAAAAAATGAAAAATATAGAAGCCTTAGGCTTTCAAAATTTCAAATCCCTAAGGCTTCTATATTACATTTTTTAAAAAATTACGAGACGTTAGGAGATTTGCGGGTAGCGGGCTACTTCGTTTGCGGGTTACTTCGCTTTGCCGTTTTGCGGATTGCATGCTACTTCGCCCAGCCCAAAACCTCGGCAGCTTGACTTGACTTTAGCTGCATCTGCTTTGATGCATTTACACTGATTTTGGCTAAAATTGCTTCAATTTTCTCTCCAAATGCGGGATAATTCACGCAGCCATAAGGGCAAGGAGGCAATCCCCCCCCCCCCCACGAAATGCGAAAACAAAGTTCTTTTGCCGAAAAAGTACATAAAGTCGTGTTGCTCGATAGATACGGGCAGATTTTGTTATATAAAACACGCCATATTGGAAGAAATCGATATCTGTATATGTCCATCCCGTTGACATACCTTATGACCTTATTGTTTGTTGGCTTGTGGGAGTGAGAAAGTATACCCCATATAAAATCATAGATCCGCCACTGCACCAGGTTTAGAAGAGAATGAGTTCGTTCCTGTTCGAAGAACCTTTGGTTTAATAAATAATTTCTTACATTTGAAATATTTCTTTACAGTTACAAAGACCATTTGAAATTATTAAATTTCAAAGACCTCAAACCATGGTTGCTGCTTAATGATTATGACTTGATGACAAGTACGGTTCACGTTGATGTAAGCAAATACAGCTATTAAAACAAATATTCTGACATTTTTGCCTAAACCCATATTAGGAATTTGAAGCATTATAATTTTTGATTGCTTAGGTCAATATTTGGATCGAGGTATTTACGGATGACGTTTTGCCCTTCATTAACAACACGGTTTGCACTTAAAAATGAATATTTATAAATACTTTATAGTAGTACCTATACGACATAAACTACCTACTCTCGTTACTCGTTTATAATATGACTTTGTACTTGTACTATAGAATGCGCTGTTTGATGTGAGATTGTTTGGCAAACTGAATTCCAACGAAACTGGAATCAAAGAAAAATTACCAAAGGATGTACACAATGATTTAAAGGACTCTATCGCCATTGTGGGACAAAGTATTCGCATGCCTGGGGCCAACAACATTGAAGAGTTTTGGGATATGTTGAAATCTGGAGGTGACGGAATTTCTACAATTCCTTTGGATCGCCTTCCCGAACATTTAAGTCATGATCCAAGATTTAATTCCATTCAAGCAGGATTTCTCAAATGTCCCATTGATGAATTTGACGCCAAATTCTTTGGTATTAGTCCCCGAGAAGCGGCTTTCATGGATCCGCAACAACGGTTAATGGTAGAGGTAGCGTGGGAGGCACTTGAAGATGCAGCCATTAACCCACAAACCCTCAAAGGTAGCAACACTGGAGTATTTTCGGGTATCTGGACACATGAGTACGAACGTTTGTTGTCAGAAAACACAACTGGCAAAGATTTTCATCACATTATTCTTGGTAATGCCTTTAGTGCAACTTCAGCTCGTGTTTCTTATTTCCTCGGACTGAACGGCCCAAATGTTGCCACTGAGTCTGGATGTTCGTCTTCAATGGTAGCATTGCATTTGGCCTGTGACAGTTTGAGAAAAAGAGAAACTGATTTGGCTTTAGCTACGGGAGTTAATTTGTTGATAACTAACTTTCCATACAGCGAAATTTCAATTTTGGCCAACGATGGGCATTGTAAAACATTTGACGAATCTGCGGATGGATTCGTACGAGCTGAGGGTGTTGTTGTTGTTGTTTTGAAAAGGTTTTCTGATGCCATTAAAGATGGGGATCGAATTCTTTCAGTCATTCGTGGATCTGGTATCAGTAATGAAGGGACAACTTCCAGTTTTGGTACTCCGAGTAAATATTGTCAGCAAATAGCAATTAAGGAAGCGTTGAAAGCTTCGGGAGTTAAGCCGGAGGATGTTGATTATGTGGAAGCTCACGGAACCGGAACACCGATTGGTGATCCCATTGAATTCGCTGCAATTTCTGCCGGGTACAAAGCACAACGAGAAAAGCCTTTGGTTGTTGGTTCAGTGAAAACAAATACTGGTCACACTGAGTCAGCGGCTGGTTTGGCGGGCTTGGTAAAGGTTATTTTGGCGATGGAGAATGAAATCATTCCCCCACACCGCAATTTAACAGTTATGAATCCAAATATTGATTTGGATTCTCTTCCTGCGGTAATTCCTATTAACGCAATAGAGTGGCCGAAAAAGTCGGATAAAAGACGTTTAGCAGGGGTGAGTTCTTTTGGAATTAGTGGAACTAATGTTCACGTAATTGTGGAAGAACCACCTCAACTTCCTAAAACTCAATTGAAATCCGTTGAAGCAGATAGAACTCACCACATTCTGACTCTATCAGCTAAAACGGAAAATGCATTGAAAGATTTAGCTGATAGCTATTGCAATTTTGTGGATAGGAACCCTGAATCCTCCGTTGAAGATATTTGTTTCACTGCAAATATAGGTCGCCAGAATCATAAACATCGTTTGGCTGTGGTAACCAATAATTTAGGCGAGTTAAAAGAGAAATTAACAAAACCTGCATTTAATGGAGAAAGTACGGGAATTGAAAAGCCAAAAATAGCTTTTCTGTTTACTGGACAAGGATCTCAATATTCAGGAATGGCTAAATCTCTCTACGATACAAGTCCTGTTTTCAAACGAGCATTCAATGAGTGCAATGAAATATTAATTAGCAATGCAAAAATTTCCCTCACTGATGCCTTGTGGGATCAGGGGAAAACTAGCAGTAATTTAGATGAAACGATTTATAGTCAAACTGCAATATTTTGCATTGAGTACAGTTTGTTAAAATTGTGGGAAAGTTGGGGAATTAAACCCGATTATGTTTTAGGACACAGTGTTGGCGAATTTGCAGCATCGGTGGCTGCCGGTTTTATGGCTCTCGAGGATGCAATTGCACTTTTAGCAGAAAGAAGTCGATTAATTCATAATTTGCCACTAGGAGGAATGTTGGCTATTCGATCAAACAAAGAAACAGTTGATAACATCATAAAAACCTTTTCTTCAGTGAATCCCAATGACTGGTTAGATATTGCGGTAATTAATTCTCCAGAAGAAGTAGTAGTGGCAGGAAAAACTACATCGTTGAAAAAATTGGCGGAATTATGTGTGTCGAAAAATATTAAAACTCAGCTTTTGGCAGCTTCACATGCTTTCCACTCACGAGATATGGAGGCTATACTTCATGAGTTTGGGAAAGTTGCCAATAATATCAAGTATAAAGTTCCGCGGTGTAAGTATGTATCCGGATCGACTGGAAAAATTCTTAGTTCTCAGGATATGAGTGAAAAATACTGGCAAAATCATGCGAGATACACTGTGGACTTCACAAAAGGAATGAAATTAGTTCATGAAGAAGGTTGCAACGTTTTCTTAGAAATAGGTGCACATCCCATTCTTTTAGCGCTTGGAATGTCTAATTTACCTCCACTAGATTCACACAATTTCCTTTGGTTGCCATCAATTAGAAGAAATGAAGAAAACTGGATAACTCTTTTAAACAGTGTGTCAAAATTTTACCTCAATGGTGTAGATATAGACTGGAAAGCATTTGATGGGCAATACTTGAGAAAAAAAGTTTCTTTACCACACTATCCATTTCAAAGGCAGAAATATTGGATTGAGTCCAGGTCAGAGCCGAAAACAAAACCGTTGCATCCGTTGTTAGGAAGAAAAGTTCCACTGGCAGTTGTAAAAGACAACGTCTATCAACACATTTGGGATTTAAATGACTTTTCGTATTTAAAGGACCATCAAGTGGCCAACATTATTGTGCTGCCAGGGGCTGGATTTTTAGAAATCATTTTGGCAGCAGGTTGCGAGGCATTTAATGATGAAAGCAATAAAAATATTCTGGTTGAAGATTTTATGGTAGAGGCTCCAATGGAGTTAGTGGAGGATGAGCTGCATAAAATCCAAGTAGTTGCATCTGAAATGGAGGAAAGCGAGAGTCTTATTGTTAAAGTGTTTATGTACAGAACCATGAATGGGTATAACGATGAAAAAGGTTGGAAACAGTACGCTAGTGCTAAGGTCTCCTCTTGTTTAAAGAGTAAGAATAGCACAAAGTTGCAAAACTGCGACGCAGATCTTTTAACTGATCAACAGGAATTTGAAAATGTCAAATCTAGATGCTCCACAGAAATTTCCACTGACAAATTTTACGAAAAAACGGCAGAAATAGGAATAAATTTTGGAGAAACTTTTCGGAGTATTTCCAAGGTGTGGAAAGGAACCAATGAAATTATTGCAGAAATTCCTTGTCCAACTAAAGCTGGAAATATGAAAGAGTACATTTTCCATCCAATTGTTTTGGATGCAATGATTCAGGCAATTGGGGTGTGTACTAGGAACGAAAATACAGATTTGTATCTACCAGTTGGTATTCAAAGCGTTGCAATGTACCAAAAATCAGATTCTCAATGCTTTTTTGCTCATGTATTTGAAGACGAAAAAAAATCACATTTGATTGTTCAGTTGTACAATGATAAGTTTCAGAAGATTTGCATTATGAGTGGAGTACGATTAGTCAAAACTTCTATTGCGTCCTTTATGAATGTAATCAACGCGCACAAAAATAGATTACCAGGGATGTATGAAATAAATTGGAGATATCGAGACAGTCTTTCACACTCTAGAGTGAACTTGGCAGAACTACCCAAGTGCGTTGCTAAAGAGTTAGCTTTATCCTTGAAGGAATTTGCACACATGTCAAATACAATATCTAAGCAACACGAAACGGGTGACACAATTTGCAAATTTGGTATCATGTGCGCCTTTCATGAAATCGGTTGGAACTACAAAGTGGGTGATCGATTCTCTCTTCATTCGTTTGTCAGCGATTTATTGATAGTTCCAAGTCAATCCCATTTTGTCCAAAGGCTCTTGAATATTATGTCAGACAAAGGAATTTTGAGGAAAGATATCACTGATGGAGATCCTGAATGGGTTGTAACTGAGATGTTAGTACCATATGATGAAGCGTTGAAAGCAAAAGCTAACGTTTTCAATCAAGATGATACACTGAATTTTCCGGAAAGTGTGTTACTGCTTCACTGTGTAGATAATATAAGTAATGTCCTTACAGGAAGGAAAACTGCCTTGGATGTCCTTTTTGGAAATGAAGATCCACAATTGAATCCTTCGATTTTATATACTGAAGGGATGACTGTTTCATTGTGTAATATCGGGATAAGACTATACCTTCAATCTAAATTGTGCTCCATTAAGACAACTGGTTCAGTTGTTAGGATTTTAGAAATAGGAGCTGGAAGTGGAGGTACATCTCTTGAGATCCTTCAAGGTTTGCAAAAGCAAGGAATACCATATCGCTACACATTTACAGATGTAACCCCACACTTTATAGAAAAAGCAAAAGATGGACTCAAAAAATATTCAAGTGTCGACTACAAGGTTTTAAATATAGAGCGTGATCCTAAATATCAGGGCTTTGTTCCACATTCCTATGATATTATTATAGCAGCTAACGTCATACATGCAACAGAGTACTTGGAAGATTCAGTGAGAAATGTTCGACAACTTTTATCTGCGAATGGTATTTTGGTCTTGCAAGAAATTTTAAAACCACTCTCTAATGTGGATTTAATATATGGAATGTTAGAAGGGTTTTGGCGTTATAAGGATTATCACGTTAGGGGAGACCATCCGTGTGTAAATCAACAAATATGGACGAAAATGTTGACGGAGAATGGTTTCGATTGTGTTGAAAATATTTCACATCCCGATGACCTTGTCTCTAATCTTATTGCAGTGGCAACAGATGTCAATCCCAAATATATTGAACGGAAAGCTTTAAACTATGAAGAATCTAAACTTCCCACTTGGGTTATAATATCTGAAACTAATAATGCCGTTAGCGAAAAATTGATGTTGCTAATTGAAAATTCCGGTGACTATGTTATTAATGTAAATAATTTTTTACACAGGGATATGACACCAGATAAGTCTACAATTTTTGTCGATTACAACGAAAAGCAACGAATTCACGATGCTTTAAAAAATATGGATGATAAGTTTAACGTCAAAGGTTGGCTCATCCTGTTAGCCTTGGACAATAGATTTGATAAAGAAACAGGATTAAAACCTATTCTTTATATCTCCCAATATCTTACTTCATTACGGCGTCATAATAGCAGAATGTTGATGGTAACCCGCGGATCGCTTTACATAGGAGATCAAGGTCTCGGTTATCCCAATCAGGCCACTCTGTGGGGTTTTACAAAAACTTTACACAATGAATGTCTAACATTGAATGGACTCAATGGAGCGTGTATCGATTTAGACCCTGAAGATTGTGACCCGTCCATCGAAGCCACACAAATAATTTCCGAAATGTGGACTTTGGATGGAGAAATTCTTTTGGCATACAGGAACAATAAACGTCAAGTCATGAGATTCACACAATTGCTGGCCACTCAGGCTCCTTTGGTTTTACCAACTAGTCGCTATCAGATTGTCTTACCAAAAACTAAAAAAATCGACGATGTGACTTTTGCAACAAAGGTTGCAACACCATTACATTTCAACGACGTAGAGATTTCTGTCAAAGCTGCAGCTTTGAATTTCAGAGATATTCTGGTTATAATTAAATTAGAGCAGTATCATACTTTGGTAGATTCAGTTGGTTGTGATTTCTCTGGTGTAGTTACTCGAGTTGGAAGCAGTGTATCCCAATATAAAATGGGAGATGAAGTTTTTGGTATGTCCAATAATAGTTCAGTAGCAAGTCATGTAGTTGTTAATTCTGCTCTCATTGTACATAAACCAAAAGAATTCACTTTTGCAGAAGCATCCACAATACCAGCTGTTTTTCTAACGGCTTATTACTGTTTAGTCTCTGTGGCTAATTTGAAAAAGGGCGAGACTTTGTTAATTCACGTTGCATCTGGTGGTGTTGGATTAGTAGCCATACAAATTGCACAACATATTGGGGCTAAAATTATTGCAACGGCAGGGAATAAGAGAAAGAGAGGATATTTACGTTCTCTTGGAATACAGCATGTTTTTCACTCCAGAGATTTGACATACGGAGATGAAATTCTAAAGGCTACTAATGGAAAAGGTGTTGACGTAGTTCTGAATTCATTGACTGGTCAGGGTTTTAAAGAAACCTCTTTGAAGGTTTGTTCCCAAAATGCAAGGTTTGTGGAAATGGGTAAAGTCAACATTTGGCAACCAGAGGATGTTCAAAAATTACGGCCTGATGTTAAGTATACGATTGTAAACTTGGAAACAGTGATGCGCGATCAAAAGGATGAAATGGAAATTTTAATGGTCGCTTTGAAAAATTTATTGAAGCAACGTGTACTGAAGCCTCTTCCTTACACACGGTTCTTTGTTACGCGAATTAAAGCCGCCTTGAATTATTTCTTGAAGGCTCAACATATCGGAAAAGTTGTTGTTACAATGCCTGAATTAAAGGAAAGTTTAGGAAAACATTTCACCAATGATTTGGTTTTTAATGCAAATGGAACTTATTTGGTGACTGGAGGTTTAGGTGGAATTGGATTAGAAGTCGCAAAATGGATGGTCAAAAGTGGGGCCAGAAATGTTGTTTTAGTAGGACGAACAGCTCCTGATGAAAGCACTGTCAAGGTTTTAAAAAGTCTAAGTACCAAGGGATGCCGTGTTTTGTCCCGGCAAGTGGATGTTGGAGAAATGGAACAATGTGAAGAACTGTTTAAAATAATTAAATCCGAAATGCCTCCCTTGCGTGGGGTAATTCACTCTGCTGGGACATTGTCAGACTCAACTATTCAAAATCAAACTTGGGAAAAGTTTGAAACTGTGTTTCAAGCAAAAGTGAAAGGTGGTTGGAATTTGCACATTCTAACAAAGGAACTTTCTCTGGAACATTTTGTATTATTCTCGTCCATGGCAGGTATAATTGGAGGTCCAGGGCAAAGCAATCATAGTGCTGCTAACACATTTTTAGATGCATTGGCATATTACAGACACTCACTGGGCTTGCCTGCCCAAACAATAAATTGGGGAGCGTGGAGTGAATTGGGAGCAGCAAAAGATACAGCTTATGGCAAGGATGGTTTATTTGGCGTCAAACCTTTTACACCAAGCCAAGGAATTTCTGCCCTGAAATTTTGCATGAGTCAACCAATCTTACAAGTGGCAATCCTACAAGTTGATTGGAGCATTTTTTTTCAAACTTTTCAGACTCCTTTGTTTTCAGAGCTCAATGACAACAATGTGGATGCTGATTCTCAATCTTTTGCTCAAGCTGAGCAATTTTGGAATGATATTGGGAATTTACCTGAAGAAGAAAGAGCTTTGTATATTAAGAATTGCATTGAAGGGATCATTAGGACAACTTTGAAACTTCCTGACTCAGAAACAATTGATGAGTACCAAACATTTTCAGAAATGGGATTGGATTCACTTATGGCTGTAGAAATGCGAAATAAGTTGCAACAAATTTTTGGAAAAAACTTGTCTTTGAATCCAACCTCTTTGCTTGATTATCCCACACTAGCCACTCTTAGCAAATATTTGGCGGAATTAACTATGTCGGTAAATACCGAAGAAATTTTGGTTCAAAATGATGAAGCCAAGTCATCGCCGGAGATTTTTGAATTAGCTAAACGAGATTCCATTTTGCTGGAAAGCGTTAAAAAAATGGATGATGCCGTCTTACCCTCCAAAATAAAAAATGTATTGCTCACTGGTGTTACAGGACACTTCGGTCCATACATGTTGGATAAATTAGACAAGAACGACAACATTCATATATTTTGTTTGATTCGTGCTAAATCGTTGAAGGATGCGGAAAAAAGGTTAGAATTGAATTTGAAAAAATTCAATCTTTTGAAAACTATTCGATTGAATAACATATCCGTAATTTTGGGAGATATTACATTAGAATATTTTGGCATGATGAAAGAAGATTACGAAAAAATGGCATTTAAAATAGATGCAATAATTCACTGTGCAGTGAAAGCAAATCACATTGAAAGTTACAAGAAATCTAAAAGTAACAAAGATATCCGATCTGTCAATGTGCTAGGAACACTTGAGGTATTGAAATTCGCTTCGACGTTTAGAACAAAACGTGTTATTTTTACATCTTCTTACACTGCCGCTAACGTTTTAGATTCAGACGGGTTTGTATCTGATGAACTGCCATCGGAAGAAAATACAGGTGAAGGGTTAGGCGGCGGATACCCGTTGTCAAAATTTGTCGGAGAAAAATTAATGAAGCAAGCCCTGCAACGAGGAATTCCTTGCACAATTCTTAGATTTCCCACTTTGATTGGACACAGCGAAACTGGTCTTTTTACTCCAGACACTAACTTTATTATGAATCTTTTATTCTCTGCTGGTCGTATGAAGATTTTTATTGATATTCCAGGAGGGTGGAACTCAATGCCCGTAGACGTTGCAGCAGAAATTGCATTTTGCATTATTTTTAATGATAATGCAGAGACTGGTTTGTACAACATTGTTAGTAAGGCATCCTTTACGTCGAGAGAGTTTGTAAAAGTTGCAAACGAAATGGGGTTGAAACTTCAGATGGTAGATGAAAATGAATTTGTAGGGAAGCTGATGCAGGATGACAATCCTTTGATGACTATATTTAAAGAGGCAATTAAAGGCGGAAATCCAATTGACACAATAACCGGGGTAAGCCCTGCTTTTAAAAATGCATTGCAAGGAAATAAGGAAATCTTTCGTTTTGATAAAAAGTTGCTAGAAGCTGTGAAAGATGTTGAAAAAATGATTCCGTCTACTGCGGAGACGATGAGGCGTCAAATAAGATTTGCCAATAATGCAGGCATGTTTGACAATCTGGGTATTCATCTGGACCCAAAGCAAAGTGATTTAAAGTAACATCATTTAATAAATTTTGAAACGTTGTAGCTGAATCTGGTTTTCAAACTATGAATATTTTATATACACTTTATATACACTAATGAAATTGGTAAAGTTGTTAGAATTAGGACAGGAAAATAAAGACAAGACGTGGCAGTTTTATAAAGTGATTATCTTAATAATTGGCATCATTAACATTTTTAAAAGTTATTGTATCAAAAATGCGAGTACATCCATTTCAATTTATTGTGACACTTGGGTAGGAGCTATATAGAGCTGATAGTACTGTCAGTCAAATAAAATATTAAAATCAACACTTTGTGAGTTGTTACATCTAATATTTGGTTTAGGAAGATTGCTAGCTTATCCATCACTTTGTAATTGTAACTTTATAATTATACGTATTCTTCGAACTTTTGATTTTTTTAAAAATTTGAATCACTATAAATAAAATGAAGACGCGCTAAATAAACACAATAAACAAATTATCAAAACGCTTTCTTCATTACAAAATGCAATTTCTTCAATTTTCATCATGTGAAAACTAGTGAAAATACTTAAAGAATTTATTTCAAAGTATATAACTGGGTTCATTTAAATTAAAATGCATTATACCAAAGTTTTTCAACAACTTAGATCCTTAAAAAGTTGTCACCCTACTCAGGCACGTACCCAGGATCGTAAGCTGGGGGTGCACAGCAAGGTTTTTTACAGAAAGTAATTAATGGTAAAGCAAAATTCTAATATGAGGAACAATTGAGTGCATACAGCGCTTTGAATTATGTCCAATCCAACTGAAAACGTAACAAATTTTTTCTAATTGTTTCAACTTTTATGATAAAACAGGCTATTTTTTATATATTAAACGCATTCTGGGGGGTGCACGTGCACCCTGTGCACTCCCTCTGGGTACGTGCCTCACCCTACTCAACACAATGGTGTTATTCATCACATCGCATCAGAAGTATTCAGAAGTCGTCATTCTTCACAATACAGCAGCGGATCTAAAGGTGGCGAGATGCAATAAAAATGTGAACTTGTTCTCCGGTATGAATTTTTAGACATGCACTCATAATATTATGAGAATGAGACCCGTATTTCTGTACTACTACAGTACTAGTACTACGCTACAGATCTGTGTTCACTCTCACTGCACTGGTATTAATATTATGCACTAGAGGAACGTGCCACCACCAAAATCCGGAAAAGAAAAGTTATTAGGTAAACATGAATGACGGTCTATTTGAAAATGTTCTAGATTTTCAATTCCAACTTTCAGTCGACTCATCCTCTATTTAGTCTCAAAATTACATACCTAAGATAAAATGATAACAAATCAAATAAAATGTTTAACCATTTGTTGGATCTAAAACCTCAATATTTTTTAACTCCTTCCATATTTAGGTAGATTTAGGTTATTAAAGTAAATCTGGACCCTTACAATGTCAACTAGTTTTTGTGTTTAAAATTATTATAACCTAGTAAAATTCGACTTTATTAAGTAGCGACAGCTACTTTCTAATTAGACTGATCACGTCTGTCTGTCCGTCCGTCCGTCTGTCCGTCTGTCTGTTGTGTAGATTCTCTAACACTAGTAGTATGGTACCTAGTACTATACTATGCATCGCCAGTCTCC
>JAQFYB010004816.1:0-15312 GCA_034694085.1 Pogonognathellus longicornis
ATCGTATCGACAACGTATCGTATCGACAACGTATCGTATCGATAAACGCTTTTCGATGCATCGATTTACAGCACTATCTGTAATGCATTAAACGGTGATGTAAATATTGAGCTGTGTTTTTGACTGAATAAAATGAATTTTGCACTACTCCACTGAAGCTCAAATAGAATGGAAAGCTATTATTGAAACGATAAAAAAGAGTAGTTATGCACTCAGAACTTTTTAGTAACTCAGCATATAGGTATTTCTTTTATTTTTTGTTCCATTTTCATTTACATATAAGCCGAAGATTCCATCCTACTTTATATCATATCAGTAGCAACAATTGAGTAATTGAAGTTAAATCACTAATTGCAATATCCTTAGCCTAATGATATTCATCATGTTTTGGATGTATTTATCACACTAAATTTATGAAGGAATAATAGAAAATCTACACGCACTATTCATTGAAGAAAACTGCAGTCATTTCTCATTAAACTCTACATTACAAGTAGACAATTGTTGAATACCATAAATATGCATAAATTATGTATGTATGTATACCACTAAAATCTAATACACGTAGTAGGTATAAGTATAACAAGTACATAGTGCAGTATTTTACACAGCACAGTATTTTACATTTAACAATAAGGTAATTTGTATATAGCAATGTTTGTGTGTAGTATTGTATTTTGAATACTATTTTCTAAATCACATCCTATTCCTACATTTATAGTAATCAAGAATTACTACAATTAGTACTCACTCAATATTCAATAATGAAGATTCGATTCATTAAATATTTCCTCCTCCATTTCTTTTAGTACAATATAGCTACTAATTCTTATTAGTATTAGTATTCTTTTTCACCCTTTTTCAAAAAAGTCAAAGCATGAAACCTGAATTCGAGTTTCATTGTATCAGTAAATCCCTAAATGCTTCATTTCATTACTAGATAAACGAAGGACACTATAAATGCCTACATTAATAACAATGGTAAGTAGATGAACCGACTTTGGCCAGCCATTAAAAATACGATTACCTCTCTCGCCATCTCCACTTCCTCCGTGGTTTACTATGTACTTTTTTATAGCTATACCTATGTATGTTTTTTCTTTGCAAATCATTTTATTTATTCGTTATTACTACTTTAGTATTGTTTCTGGCCACTTTAAAGTTATTTTTTATTATAGTTCTGCTGACCCCTCTTTCTTACGTAATTGCTTTGTTATTTATATGTAATAGAAGTGTGAAGGGAAGCATTTATTATTGGTGTATTGTATTGTATGTATTAATATTATTTCGTTTGTTTGTTTTTATTCATGTGTATTATTATTTATTACGTGTATCGCTTTGTGTTTTATGTTTTATGTACTTACTTTTATTGTATATAAGTCATAATATATATAAATTCTTACAGTACAATCATTGCTAGTATAATATTCTCTTTGTAAATATGTTTTAGAAAGTTAACAAATGAAAAAGAAGACCAACAGTAACAGTCAAGATACGCTAACACCACACAACAACAAGAACAACGCAGTCACAGTAAATCTATATTATTATTTTATATATCCTGTAAACATGGCGCATTTAAAGTGAAAGTACAAGTCAACATCCTTAAATTACTCGGCTTTCACTGTAGTTTATTCTTGACTGACTTTTGAAATGATAAATTGAATCGCAGCTTTACTGTAAATATTTTTGTCCAGTATTCTCTAACCTTCTTATTATGTACGTAAAACGATACTAGGATTTGTGTAGACGCTCTTATTGTATTGCAGTATGTACCTCTGTCTGTAACAATAATATTAACTTAGGTTTGTAAAGCAATGCTTTACTTTTATTATGCCTTGCACAGTTATTCATTGATTATATATATTAAAATTTGTTTATGTACTTTATTTGCTATGTTGCTAATAATAGTAGTTGTATTTAGGTAGTCTTATAAGTTTAAGCAAAACATTCATGTTGCTTGATGCTACTATTTTTTAACGTGGCGTATTTTTACCCTAAGGAGGAGCATACCTATAGACGCGTAGTAGTAGTATGTATCGTTTGTTTTGTTTGTTTGTTTTTTATTACTCTATTTATTGCATAATAGTGTATAATATAGGTATGTATTCGTAAGTAAAGTTTTTATGTTGTATATAGGTACTACTACCAAAGTACAGTAGAGTACATATACATTGTAGTAGATCCTTTATTGTAAAAGGCAGAAAATTTAATGTTATATTATATGATATTATTATTTCAGGTAAATTCAGTTCTGTCATATAAACCAAAACAACGTTTTCTTTCGAGTACATGATTACATACACATAAACAACAATAGTGTTCTCAAAACCCACCAGATAACAACTTTTACTTCTAGCTTGGTTTATTTTTATTTCTACTGGGTATTTAATAATAATCATCATACATAACGCTAATAGTGGTTCATCATTATAATGCAATTGGTAGTTTCATGATCGTTTTTATATTTGCTAGTACAGCAGAGTTGGACTATAGGCCTCTTTGTTACTTTCTCCGTCAACAATATTTTTATAGCAGTACATTGTCAAACAGTATAATTTATCGGTAGGCTACATTCGTCAATTTTCTATGTATGCATTAGTAAATGCAAATGCCCTTGTACATGAGGTGGTTTATCTTTATCTTAAAATGTATACTTAAATATTTACACTCTCCTGTTTCATGTCCCTTTCAAAGGAAATCTTTTCCAATCATATTATACCCAAGGTATAGGCAGCTAAAAATCTTCGTCAATTTTTCGCCCTCGGCAACTTCCGGAATAACAAACAACACATAAATCCCCTCTCAGCTTTTTCGTCTGAGCAATATAGGAGTACATTATTAGTTACTCTACAACAAGAATTATTTCCGCCGAATTACTGCATACTATATAGCAATTTTTAGTATTTTTTCAATTTCGAGGTAGCGTACATATAACTTTATTATCCATTGCCAGCAGGGCGTCAGGTTTTCTCATCTTCTTCTTCAATGATTGTTGGATTCTCTCGCTCCGTCTGCTCAATTTCGGAGGCAACGTTACAGGATAATTCTAACTCGGGGAATAATATGTCATCATCTGGATTACCAGCTGCTGCTGCAGCCGCTCTTTCTTTTTCTTCCTGCTCTTTTCGTATCACTTCTTTGATATCATCCACACTCACTTCCTTCAGCTCCGGTCTCATTACCAAGTACTGCAAAAGCAAAACAACCAGGATATCAACAACAATGTGAAAACTACCAAATGTTATCATTTATCATCATTTTCCTAAAGCACATCTGACATAAATAAACTATCTGTTGTATACGATTCATTTCACTATGCTCTTAATTGCTTAACAGCAATTTCGAGGTCTGCTATGTTCTATGATGCATACGCCAAAATTTTGGCAAGCTAGATTCCTGCTACAACTGTAATTCAGTGCCAAACCAGTCTGCCTATATAAACTCTAAGAATCTTACATTAAGGACCACCACAACATTACTAAATTAGATTAGCCGTAAAATCTAAAAAACATACAACTATAAATAAAAATTCAACCCAGGATAATACCTGTAGGATATCTGAAAGACTTATGACGCCAACTACTCGATCCCCTTCATCAACGACAACCAAACGATGAACTTCAGCTTTAACAATTTTCTCCATAATAACAAACAATGTATCATCTAATGTACACTTGTGAACACCTTCAAACCATTCGTTCCTATGTTCGTTCGCCTGTAATTTCAAAATTAAAAATTTCAGCATGTCATGATTTTGCAATGTTTGTTAGTAGTTTGGGTTTAGAACAATGTTGTTTTGCATGCTTCAAAGTAATGGAACGAACCTGCTTGAGCGTAATGTCTAGATTATTATAAGTCTTCTCAGCAGCCAGATTAATTACATCAAACCTGGCATAAATATCCAGCAGTCTATTTTCAGCATCAACTATGGGCAGTGCGGAGACTCTTCTATCGAGAAATTTTTGGAGTGCTTGTATAATTGGAGTTTCCTCTCGAGCTGTTTCCACATTGTCAAAAGTTCCTATTCGAACATCTCTGAGGCGAGTGTTTAAGAAAGACGGTCTGGGAATCTCATGAATCTAAATTGAATTTGAAATAGAATATTTTTAAAGTGACAGTTGTTTGAAATACTATTTTAAGTTTAAAATGCATGTGTTTCCTTACATATAGGAAGAGAAATTTAAGTATCCTCTTATGAGTAAGGATGTGAAGAACATTCCCTGTATGTTTGTCAATCACTGGGAGTCGATGTATTCTATTGTTAACCAATGAGCAAATAGCATCGTAAAGTGAAGCATCAGGGTCTATAAATATTAAAGGTTGTTTATCCTGAAGAAATCTTCTCCTCCATGTTTCCACTCGATGTTCTTCTAACTCCGACATTCGCCCTACACAAATATTCATTATTAACACATTGTTCCTTGTAATCATATACAATTCATTCTTCAAACAAAAATTCATACTTCCGATTATTTAAATAATTACAGGGTGGTATTTTTAAGACTGGAATTTTTACCTGCAGAATCATGATACATTGCATGTAGAACCCGTATAAAATCAGTAATTGTAAGCATTCCAACAAACTGCCCCTCCGAGCTATCCCACAGTGGAGCTGCACGAACGCCTGAAAAAATCAATGGAAATATGTCATTATTTAAATTACTTCATACAATTATTTTGTTTCTTCTTCAATCATTTCTACTAGCTCATTTGAACCCAGATATAGATATCAGAATAAGGTAATCAATAAACAAGAATTTGCGTTTCATCAAAACTTAATAAGCTATAGGAACTATAAATCTAACAATAACTGCAGAAATCTTCACCATACTCTATACTGCTTGTTTTTTAAAGATACCAATTTGCTGTATTTCCTATTTCACCAACTTTAACTCAATCTGTATTTCATACAAATGTCAAACATGGGCCATTTCCAATGTAAACAACAAGTGAAACAAAATTCTAAAATGGTTGGCAAAGTTAAAATGCTTCCATTGTTCATGTGCATTATTCATTCACTGCGACATTTTACATACTGTACAACTTATCTACACACATAAAACATACACTTTAAAACATTACAAGTACGTATCTCAAGCTATATATATTTTTTTATTTCACACTACAATTATTTGTTGTATCTCGTAGCAGATCACTGGAATGTTCATTGCGCGTACAACACAATACTCAGTACTATACAAATATAGTAAGAATGTTAATAGAAAAACACAAGAAAGACAAAACTCACCATTATAGACGAGGGCGAAGAACGCCTTTTTGACCAAAAGCTGCGTGTCAAAAACGACCAGTTTGGCAGAGGTTGGTATGAGGTCGTAGCATTTATGGAACTTGAAAAACTTGACTAAAATCTCATTCTCCTCCTCCTCTGCAAATTCCAAAATAAAAGAACTCCAATTCCATTTCCATTCATGAAATAATTTTCCTTCACATTTGCTACTCAAATCTGTTCGTGTCACTGTAAATACTCTTCTGGAACTTTGGTAAGAATACATTTATCTACACGTCAAATCCTTCGTTTGCACACACTTTAACAATAAGCGCTTTATCTTCGTACAGCAAAATATCTTATACAGTCAGAACCTTGTATACTACTCCCAGGTACTTAATCGATATGTTATGTTGGTTAGAATCCCTACAGTGAATTCTAACTGTGGTGGAATCTACAGTTTAAATTCTCCAGTTTTGTAAAACGGGAAACAGAGCTACAGCTACAAACAAGGTCACACCTAAAACTTAACCACCTACGACTTCAAAGAATATTCTCGATCTGAATTATTGATCGAGAAAACTATTGTACAAAATTACCCGTATCGCACAAAACACTGAAAACGCTATCCCCATATCATGTCTTTCTTATCGTGAAGCAGAAGATACACTGCGTGTACAAATATAAGACTGACGCAATCCCACGAAACCAGTATCAAAAACATTTCATGCGATTCATAAATATTATGATATAGGTATACTATCGTATATCTTCATTTTCATTATAAACCAAAGAAGATGCATTTAAAATCAAGTGTTCCAAATAACTGACAATGATTGTCCATGTATAACAAGTACATTACATTGTACAGCACGTAATAGGTACATGCAATATGGATTACACTGATATACTTAATAGAAAGTTCAATTTCAAGTTCAAGACCTTATCTGCAAACGCCAGGCAGAGTCAATACAACTCTTAATGTACATTTGCTTCTTCAACCAACTCATAATTAATCTTCCAGTTCAACACATTGACATACTGTCTGTCAATGTATGCTGAATCAGTGAAGCCAGAAATTTTCCAATGGGAAATTCCTCGTCTAAGAAACAAATTTTGAATCAATTAATATAATAAGAGCAGTCTGTCTATATATAAATTAAATTTATAATTTTTTATACATGTAATGTATGTTCCATGTAATGGAAGGAGTGCACCAATATACAAGTAGCTATACCTATTTCATTTTTCTCGATTCTAGTAACTGTTATTTATTGTCACAATTAATGATACTTTAGATATTCTAATGAATGAGTCAACTAAGCGCAAAATATTTTTGTTTGCTTTCTCATATATGAGAAAGCAAACAAAAATATTAATTTTAATGAATATATTCATTAAAATTTGTTACTTTGTTTCAGGGTGAGAGCAATTTACAAAGCTGACATTCATGTCCCAAGTGTTTTTTGTTCAACAAAACAAATTGAGAAATTGCACGGCATATTGAGCGTGAAAGAATGGGTAAAAGTCATCGAGTTTGTTATTTGTCATGGACAAGTGTAAAAAATATGTTAGTAGGTACTTACTCCAAGTACACATACTTGTATTTTAACCCAACCTCAATATAAAATCCTACACTGAATACACACGGTGAATGTCATGTCGTGTGGTAAAGTGAAAATAGGCATCCTTGTATAAATCGATAATCCTTCCTTCCAGGAACTCCAGTTAAGGTTGAATTTTGTGAACAGCCACTTAAACAGATGAAACCCATGGAATAAAATATTTTTTCTGACACCTTCCCTTTACGATTCAACACTGCTGTATCATCAATTCATCATTGTGGTTACATAATAGCTATTAGCTATATATTAGGAACTTACTATATGAAAGTAAACAGGTATTTCCATACATCTTTTACCGAAGCGTAAAAATAGCATAATAGGCTGCACTATTATTAGGAAGACTAAAGTAGATTCTACAACACAAACTTACTTGCGTTTTCTTTATAATCTAATGAAAAATGTAATTTCTAAAATTCCTATAAAGATTAGGGAGTAATTCAAGTGTTGTCTAAGAATTAAATGATAATTGAATTGTACCACATTCAGTTTTCTTTTGCAAATTTAAATGCAAAAAGTGCATGCCTACGAAAATACATAGGTAGCTTATATACATACGTTTAAATTATGCATCTAATCTATGTATAGGTATTGCCCAAATATTTACAAAAGAAGAATATACACAATGTCATGCCTAAAAGAAGTCGATTGGTTTCATGAATGGACTCCGAATCTTCGAAGTCGTGAATCTCATCCAAATCGTAGAAATCTGAGTCTTCTAAGCTCACATTGTATTGCGACGAGTAAAATGACAAGTACAACATATCATAATAAACGAAATCCACACACAAAAACACAAATCACAAAATAGTCATCCTAGTAAATTACTACGAAGACTTCTGAACAGAAACTGTGCTGACTTGAACTGACATGCCGTAACGACTCCTCTCAAAGGAGCTGTACAGCCAATTATTTTCGCTGTCTCACTCACTCGCACTTCTGCAATGTAAACGATGTTGACTGAATTAGATTTGTTGTTGTTGTGTTTCCAGTCTATCCGACCATGGCAAGTAAATCTTGTATGTATATATTTGTATCGACAACACTATGTGTATTAAGTGTACCTACCTCACTTCTTATACAGTACATCCAAATAAATAAATAAATAAAGCCTCACTCACAACACTACACATTACTTCCAATGTAACTCAATAACATTATTACTGAGTACCACTATGTAATATTTACTACAACAAGTTAAGATACAATGTAAAAAATGCATGGTAGTAGCAAATCTTTAATTGCGTGTGTATATAATTGCACTTCACTATAAACTCCACACTTTTAGGTACGAGTACTTCTGCCACAAAATTTACAGTGTGTCTTGTCCAACTCTCAAGTTTCACATTCAAACAACTTGTCGTTTCGTTGTGTTATATAAAGAGTAAATTATGTTCGCAACTTATATAATGTATGTATACGCTCTACTACATCTTTTGCTTCTTCATCTCCCTCCACACTACCAAATGTACAGATCTGTTCGTGTTTTGCATTGGGAAGAAAAATAACTGAAGGTCAGATACGATACAAGGAAGCAGTTCAGTTCAGTCAGATGTATATACCAAGCAAAAGCATTGAGTTTATAGATCTTCACACTGGTATGGTGTCCTGCAACAAGATGTATTTGTATTGTATGTACAATTCGCTCCACACACTTTTAAAGTCTTCTGCTCTAGTAGTAGTACGTGTCTGCTTTGTCTGTCTGACTATTGCCGCAGTGTGCATAATTCATAAAAACTTGGATTATGCACAGCAACATTAAGTCTCATCGCGTCCACACGGTTCTTCTAATTTCAATGTTAACAGATACCAACACTTTTCCTGTTATTTAATAGTTTTACTTTTCATTATTTATATACAATTTTCTTCATTCAGTGTAAAAAAGCATTGGTTTCAATCAGATGTATGTATAAGAAATTAAGGTCGATTTAAAAAACTAAGCTTTCAACTAAGCTAAGCTCGATGCTTTCAAAACTCGTTGTATGTAATGAACTTTTATGAATTGAAATGTCAATCGTTTGAAGTAAAACCAATCTCATATCCGTTCAGTATGCACACTGGAGCGGGAATCAAAAGACTGTTTGCACCAATTGATGTTTTTTATCAAGTAAAGATCTTATTATCGGGTCTAAGTAGTTTGAGTGCACGTACGAGGTACGAGTACAGCAAATTAAATGTAATTGAAACAGTTTTATTACATTATTTACCTCCAAGGGTTTATTTCTACTGTGTCGTCGTATGTCCTAGCTACAAAATTAAGTTTGTACACTAACTCCCTTAGATATACCATCGTCCTGGTTCTGCTATCTGTACATTTGTATATTATATACTAGACTATGTAAGTAATGGACTTGTGTACAACGTTAAAAAGAACGAGAAGTGTTTCAGCGTTCCTTTCACCAAACTGAAAGGACTGAACACTACTCCGTCCGAGTCGAACTCACAGCAGTGTTCCAGACTTTCAATGTGGGTTGCAATTGCAAGCAGTCAGAGTTTCTCTTTTAGTTTCCCGTCGTTTTGCACGCTATTTCCCTTCATATTGCTTTGATGGTATTACTTTTACTACACCAACAACAGTAAGACACAGAAGAACGCAGCAGCAGCAGCAAACTAGTAATAACTTGTACTCTATATTCTACACTCTACACGAATTCAAATGCACCTTCTTACATGTAGTACTACTTCTACTATTTCCAGGCTGTCTGGCATGCCTTAGCTTTGCTCTCTTCGATGCGCAATCTATTTTAGCCTCATCTTGTATATAAGCCTTAACTATTTGCTGGTTTCTTGTGCACCGACACGACACAACTTACTCGCTTTAACTGGAGCCTATCGCATCGTACGTTCTGCTCGCATAATATAATACACACATATACATATATAATATAAGTGTGTGTAATATCTGTATTCCCAAATTCCATGTGCGGAGAAGAGTAATTCATTCCAAATGCACACATACACGACATACAGTTAGTCAACTTCTGTGTATACACACAAAACCTACTCTTTATATCAACAGCATACAAATATCTATACACCGATATATTTGTAAGAAAACGCAGCTGTGCTTTCTATGTATGTAATATGCATACAAGACAAGTACATAAAATTTGATATGTACGTGATGCTCTGTAATGAGAAGGGCTACACTCAAGTATATGAAGTAAATATTGTATAGGAGGTATGAGCATACATAGCATCTGTACAAGGTACCTTTCCTTGAAGAAAGATATAATAGACAATTCAAGTATATACTAGTTCTAAAGATTCTAACTCTGTATGTAAATAAATATAGTTTTAAAGATTCCATTTCAGACTATGTGTATGCAGCAAACCTTTATTACTAGTACCTATTCAGTATAAGTATTTCAGCCCAGTTGGCATTTACCTCTTCAGTGTATGTGTACGTAACATAGGTATTTTGCTTATAAATGTAATTATGCGATTTGCACCACTGCAGGCGAACAATGCTACTAGAAGTACAAAGTGATTTTATTGTATAGGTATACTAATTGAAAGATCTAATAAGTACAGCAACTATTTTACTTTGCTGCGCTCCTTGTATTGTATCTGTAATCTTATGAAGCTGGTGCCAATTCTCAATAGTAATACATGTCACTTGTGCTGCAAGTCCATAGAGTGTATTGCAATGCAATGAAATATGATTATTATTCATGATATAACAATACTACGTTTTGGTTTTATGAAACAATAACTAATACTCAACCACATAGGCTTTTATGTGTACGTTGATTTGAACAGAGTACAAAAACCTTAGCCTTAATTAAGAATTTTCTTATGTCTGCCATGCTCGTAAAGTTTAGAGAAGCGTAGAACAAACAAGGACACAATAGAAATTCTGATGAAGTAGGGTCGTGTCTGGTGTGATGGTTAAATAAACTCTACCTCAAGTTAACTAGACACAGCCATACACGTAGAAAAGACAAGCCTTGACAGAGTGCTTTGAAAACAATTTTAATTATGATAATTACACTAGTTTGTATGCTCCTAATATTTTATGCTAATTTTTAGCTCGGTTCCTCTGCACTGTCTGCACCTTGCCTAATTTCCCTATTGTAATTACTTGGAGACACACAAAGCATCGTCTTCCAAATTCATTAAAATCATATATACATAATACATTAGGTGAATAGAACCCAAATCAAAATTATACAAAAATAAGATCAAAAGAATTCTCCATTATATTGTAACAATGCTCACAGCTTTTTGTTAGTTAATTTAATCTGTCTTACAACCTAACTTACATTGACATCAAAAAAACTTAAAAGTACTCCTTTTGCATTATCTACACTAGTTGTAACGCTACTACTACTTTAAAGGAGACTTTAATGTTTTACTTTGTTTGTTACAAACTGAACAGAGGAGCTGACAAAGGCAGAGTCATTTACAAAGTCAAGTAAATACAAAAATACGTACAGATGAATGTTTACAAAAAGAGCTATCTCAGATTGTGTCGGTGTGTATTAAATTCAAATGTATGCAACAGCCATAAAATAGAGTCAGTATCTCAGTATATTCAACTGGGAGGGAGAATTGTATCATCCTTCGTGTCATAGGCGTAGCCAGGAATGGGTTTCGGGGGATAACTCTAAACATGAGGTAATGTTATGTTCTCACTTTCGCGCGAAAAATGGGAGCAAATTTGGGCAAAAATGAACACAAAATTCATGTGTAGCACGAAAAAATTTGCGATTTTTAGTACTTTTTTTTGGTAAAATAACCTATTTTTTCGGATTTCGGGGGGGAGCAATTGCCCCGTTACATTACCCTGATTACGCCAGTGCTTCGTGTACACCACAGTAGTTTTGTAAATGTTAACAAGATTGACTTGACTAGTGTGCAGTGTGGACTCATTTCATCATGTGGAATTGAATGTAATAAATATTTACGCTCTGATACCTCAGTTTCTGCTCGTGCCAACCCCCGGAGTTTTAATCCATGTTGGACTTTATGAAAAGTCTGGGCAGACTG
Source organism: Pogonognathellus longicornis (assembly GCA_034694085.1). Taxonomy (NCBI): domain Eukaryota; kingdom Metazoa; phylum Arthropoda; class Collembola; order Entomobryomorpha; family Tomoceridae; genus Pogonognathellus; species Pogonognathellus longicornis. Next base: position 11,845 of record JAQFYB010004816.1, read on the forward strand.
GCGTTTAGAGTAATACATAGATACATGTGCCAAAATATCTTGCAGAACTTAACAAAACAGTAAAGTTTACTATAAACAACTACAACTATCCAGCTATATTATGAGCAATTCCATGTTTCTATAATGAAGATGTTGCCCCAATGTTTACTTTTTAATGTATTCTAGCTTTGCATCATTTATGAAAAAAAAAATCTCATTACAACGACCCACCCTGTTAACAGGCTATTACGGATCGAGGACATTGCGATTTTTCAGTATTACAGACAGTATTGCTATAACGAATGAACGTTATGAACTGTTTACATTCCAGAGTTTAAACTGAAATGCTAACTCGCATGATAATTATTAATCGCGAATTAACGAAACACGAAATTACAATTAGTACCGCATTTCCGGACGCTAGGGGAGTCCGGAAAAAGATTTAGGTACACGGTACACTGTTAGTATGTAGCTATACTTACTGGTGTGATATTCTCTATCCCAAACCACAAAGGTAAACATTTGAAACCAACTAAGTATACTTAACCGTGACTAGAGGAAACAGCTAAGGTACATCCTCCAGTTATGTACACAGGAAATCCATGTTTATTTAATTAATTATCTTTCAAATGATTTTTAGTACATACCTAGGTATCTATTTACACTATGCAAATTCTATACCAGTATTTAACCAAACTGTAAAAGAAAGAATTTTCTTAGGTACATATAACAAGTAAATCTCTAGTTTCTATTCGCATACCTAGTATATACATGTATATAATATTGCGTATATTTTCATTAACATCCATTTCATTTTCACTAATGTCTAAGAAAATCTTTGTTGACAGTGTTGACACAGCTAAAAGTTCAAAAGTATGTCCCAGAAGTTTATTTACACCACACGAATATAAATCATACATTTATACCTATATGGTATCCAAAAAACTTTAGTGTAAAAGTTTTCAAACAGAAACTTACCAGATAGATTTAAAATACGTTCTAAGAATGGGTCCGAAGTTGGAAGCTGAAATATAAACAAAAATGTGTTACGATTATATGATGTTACTCTAACTAACATTAAGTAGAACTAATAAGATAATATTCTTCACCACAATTCGTAAACATGCAAAACGCATTACGAGTTCCTACCTCTATAATAAAGTTTGTACATTATTCAATAACAACTAACGAATTTACTATTTCCCAGCGTAAATCCTATGAAGTGCCCTCCGTAAAACAAACAAGGTTTTACAATTTAACTTATTTGTGTTTCTCACGAGTAGTGTGAATCAATCTTCTTAGCGCATGGAGTAATATAAACAAAAGGGGAAAATCGTTTGATAAAAATTTCTACAGTATTGAATAACTTTATTATAAATATAGACTACATAGATATATGCATTCTGTCAAACTGTTAATGTACATAACGTTGAACGCAAAATGGGCTATAATATACTTATGGCTGTGTATTAGTGATTATTAAAAGTTAATTGAACTTGAATAGTGCTATACAATAAGTGGTAATCTCTGTACCATTAATTAGTGTTGATGCTGCATGTTAACGAAGTGGTGCTAACTATTAAGTAATCTGATTCGCTGGAATCAAATTTCACAGTTAAAGAACGACGGTTGTAAGTACATAACTAAAAATACTTTATCGCAGTAAAAATGGCTTTTAAACTTGAATGCCTTCGCCTGGAATGGGCTTAAGGTTAAGAGGACATAAAATATTTATAAAAGACATTTACCCCACGAGAATCTCTAAAGAGAATTGCTGCATGTGCTGGATCGAGTGACACATCGGACGGCCTATGAGAATGAAGGGAAGAACGTCTGGCTCCTGCAAAACATAAAATATAAATTTAAGTCATCATGTTTTATGTATTTCTGAGTCTTGGTAGTGTTTTCAATTATTTATGTTTAAGTATACCACTAAAAAACTGGAATGTGGAAAATTTATTTGATGATGATGATTAGTGGCTTTCCACAAACTACCCGCTTGATGCACATTAACGGTTTCATTAAAAGTGCCACGGTGCATACACTTTTATGGCCTTTATACTTTAACAGCTTTTACGTTTACGCTAAGCCATCACTAACATCACGAAGCTGGCAGATCAAAAAATCAAGGTTACTTCGCTTCATGTTTCCATACATATTTGCAGCTTCAGAATAACACTTTGCGGTACATGGCCTACTTAATATAAAGAGTGTTATATCTTAACTTTGTTCACCATTTACAAACTCGTCAATGCCTAAATATACATTTGTAGTCCATTTTATATGCAATTTTTACCACACACACTGACGTAGTATGTATGTACAGCTTGCGCCCTGGTTCCTGTTTATTAGTTAGAAATTCCTCAGCATCATCACCAGCAACATCACAACACATGAATTCTCTCTTCATGTTTCCTCTAATGGATTCCTTATTGTGTGTGACCTTTGAAATTTATTTTCTGCACACACTTTGCTATTTGCTTAATGAGATGGTCAATCATTCTTCCTTGTACATACGTCTGCTTCACTTATCCTCACATGCCATCCCACAAGCTTACATAATTCATTCATTAGATTTAACAACGCTTGCTTCCACTCAAACCCCTCTCAAACAAATCTGATTGCAAACTCATCAATTGCTTTCGACAGTTTTAGCATTGTCATTTATTTATTATTATCTTTTTATTTTGCGCAGTAAAGTTTGTATATTATGAAAGTGAAAAACATGAAACATCTTGTGGGATTTGCAAAGATTAAATAACTAGGCACACACTAACTACACATCATGCACACCTTCAACATAGAGAGTATACAGTATAGCTGCCTATGTGATATTCTAATATTCTATTTCCTTTCCTAACTTTAACCATGGAGAAATGGAAACTCGTTTGTCATTTTACAACATGCTCCTGATGATAACAAGCAAGTTGCTTAAGTTGTTAAGTAAAATAATATCACCCGATTTCTCACGTTTAACAACTCACTCACAACTTCTTGATATTTTTTACTATGCTTACTATGGGCATGGGCTGGTATTTTTATTGTGCAATATAAACCTTAATAGAAAGTAAGTAAACCTTATTTATACAAATAATAATTGCTACAGTAGCTACAGACTGCAAGTTTTCAAATACCTGGTTAGAGCCACCTTATATAAGACGCACTGTGAACATTGTGAAAATTAAGTACGTGTACACAACAATAAGATAAAAATCTCGTACTAAAGACTACAAATAAAACTCATAGTGATCAAGATATCTGCAGATCAAAACAAAGAAAAGGAATTTCATACATGTACATAATAAAGTATGTAAAACATGCAACAAGTCATACATGTTAAAACATGTGTGACTATTGTAAGTGAGCCGAATTTAGACATTTTTTGTTAACTAACAGATTCATTACACCAACTCAGCGAATACAGTATTGCAGCTTTTCTGCATAAGAAGAATGACAGATTTTTGTATTCAATAGGAAGCTAGTTTTACT
>JAQFYB010004817.1:0-15311 GCA_034694085.1 Pogonognathellus longicornis
AATGCCCCCCGCATTTGTTATGCTGTAAGGGCAGTTATACACAATGCCCCGTATTTGTTATGTTGTTATGCCAACTTTCATGTGTGTTATGCTGTTATGATGTTATGCCAACTTCCACGTATTTTGTTATGTTGTTATGCCAACTTCCATCACACATTTTGGATGCTGGGATTTGTTATTACCTAACTTTATATGCAAACAGCTAAAGTTTAACAACACTGATAACGATTTTGTGCATTAACATGACAGCTCATACAACGAATTTGTGATTAACACAGACGATGTGGTTTTCAATATGAAGTCATGTGCACGGTGCGACAATCTGAATTCATGTGCACGGTGCGACAATCTGAATTCATGTTATATTGTAGAAATTGTTGCCCCTAGTAAATATAAGAGGGTTTGAAATAATATGTATGTAGGAAACAGTAATGTTCACATGTTTCTATATTCAAGATGACATCCGCCTTTTGTGAATTAAACAATGTATTTCACCTACAATAAAAACATATTTCAATGCACTTTTTCCAAATTACAAATTTCATGGAAGTTAAATTAACCGAAATGGGCTGAACAAAGAATTAAGTTGAAGCTTAAAATCTAAAACAACAGAAACGTATTTTCTTATCATTCTTTATTGCATATAAGTGACCGATCAAATATTTCGTTCGAAAGTATTTATAATCACTTGAAGAATAGTCAGAGAACGAGTAGATTATTGGGATCGCACCTTCGAGCTCAATTATTCTTTGCCATAACAAATGCAAATTCTAATTTTACAGTATGGTATTAGCAGGTACCTACTTTACAATTACCTTTTTAATCCACAAGTGTGTTTAACTATTATAATGTTTAAAATATATGAAAGTTTAGCAAAAGTGGAAATATTAAACCTAAATCTATTACAATGAAATTCTTATAGCATGAGTAAAAACACATGTAAAAAATATTGAAAACACCTAGGTAATTTGCGATAGAATTGTTCTCACGAAATACTCCATGTATGAACTTGTATTGGTGCAAAACCACTAGAAGCTAAGATTGTGCACCTAATAAACCATACCAATATGGTTCAAGCTTATTACCGCCAAAGTTACAAAAAAGTATTACCATTTGGATTGCAAAAATATTACCAAAAGCGGTAGTCAAATAATGCTACCTCCTAGTAATGAATTAGTAATAATGTTTTTTAGAGTGTACGTTAACTTCATTTCTAATTTCACTTCATGATCTATTCATTTCAATAATATGGTTACTATTATCAATATTATTTTGACATTAACAAACAATTTTGATACAAGTTATGGATTTTCCAATTAGTCGGGGTATTTTTAAATCTTACAAAATTCCAAACTCTGCCACCATAAAAATGGTTGGTTGGGACGGATGTGGAGTAAAATAGGCTGGACTGAAACAGGTTAAACACGTAAACAGTGATTTATTACATACACATGTTTTCTTTGAGTAATAATTTTTGAGCTATTGTATGCAATGAATATAGAGCGATTTTTAATTTTAATTTTCTCATTTTATGGGGCATAGTGCAACTAACAAAGGCCATCGGCCATCATAACCGAATAGCAAGTAATACGATTTTAACCCTATTTGCACTGATTCACAGACCAAAAATTAGTATATAAAGCCAGCGAAAAAGTATTACTAGTTTAACAAAAAAGCTAAATGGAAAATTAATACAACAATAAAGCACTCAGGGCCGTAAATAAGATTTGAAACAGTGTACGGTTTCGACAAAATAATCATGATACAAATGTAATCAAAAGTTTAAAAAGCATTAATGTTAGGGTTGGTTGTTATTTGTAAACACCATTGAGTGTTCAAATCCTTATGAAATACTAATGAATCAGCGCCCTCGCTTCTCGCGGGCAAAGGAGTAAATACAAGCAAAATATACAAAAATTGAAGAGCAGCTGAACTGGTCTTTATTAAATCTAGAAAGGCAACATTCGATTATAATCTCATCAAACTTTTCCCAATTCATAAACGCCCTTTCTCTAATTCTAACTTTTTCCGACCCTAAGTGTATTTTATTTTTCATAAATAATATAATATTCTACCCATATTTCTGCAATTTTTATTAAGTTCACCCTTCCCCGACCCTTCCTTTATTCATTTAATTTTTCTAAAATTAAACTTTTCAAATATTTCAAATAATACTTTCTTTAAGTACCTAATTTTTACTGATTTCATCACTTCCAAATCCTGCCTCTATTTTCAATATTTTAGCAATTTTACCTCCCCCACCCCACCATTCTTCGTTTAATTTTTCAGAAAACTACGTCCCTTATTAGTCTAATTCTACTTTCAACGGATCTTCATATTTCTCTTATTTTCATCGATTTCAAAAAGAAACGACTCTCCTTAAATTTCTCTTATTTTCACCTATTTCAAAAAAACGACTCCCCTTCAATTTCTCTTATTTTCACCGATTTCAAAAAAACCCCGATCCTCCTTAAATTTCTCTTATTTTTACCAACTTCTAAAAAACCCGACTCTTCTTAAATTTGTCTAATTATCTTTAAATCCTCTCTTTCCGCACCTTCTTTATTTCTTCAAACTCACTCTTTACCTAGCCTCCATTTGTAATAATAACAAACAGACGCGGGAAAAAGTAACCATCTAATTTGCATTTAACGATAATAGTAATGAGAGTTCATAATTGTGAATTTGATGAATCTTTGATTAATTTTACAAACATCCGTCAATCAAATCTTTGTTTTGTGTTCGATAGTAAATATATTGTTTATTCCTTCGCAATATTGTGTTTTTACCCTTCATGAGAGGGAATCTTATTCAGCGATAATGACTAAATGTAAGTATCGCTTTTCCTTGTGACCAGAATGTTCAACTTAAGTTGCATAATTAATTCAGTGGTAAAGTATAATTAATTACGGAGATGTTTTAAATGCAATACATTTTTGAATATTTTATAAGGATTTAAGGACGAAAGGGTGTTTGCAAACCAACTTAAAATTAGTGTTATCTAAATTTTTGATCACTTTTGTACGATATGGTAATTCCATTCCAAGTCCTACACATTTTCAAATTTTATTTACGGCCCTGACTGCCTGACATGTACTTACTTATTGGCATATGCGCCGGGAAACCTTGAGAAACAAATTAAGGGACGATCCACATATTTTAGGGGGGGGGAGGGGGTCCTGAAATACAGACAGAATATGATGGGATGGAGGGGGGAGTAGCCGCTGATAGGACGTCTGCGGTAAAAATGCAAAAAATCTTAAAAATTTTAGCGCTACGCGCGATTATGTTGCAATTTCCATGGATTTTTTACCCAAATTTGCTAAATTTTTTCGCGCTGCGCGCGAAAAGTTGACGGATGTAACAAATGTTTGCTCACGCCCCCAATGTGTGACCTGGATACGCGCGTCTATGGTTATATCTACCATTCTATTTTCGGGGGTGCGAATATTCTAAAAAAGAGGTAAAAATGGTTTTTGGATAAAACAGTCACAAGTCTAACAACCCTCCTTGTGGCATTACTTTTCTTACTTTCCATCCAAAAAATTTGTCATAATTCTGCAAATATTTGCATACGAAAGTATTTGTAACTCTCCAGGAAGAAACTATTAAATGATGAATGAGGATTCTGAGCTTGGTCTTGCGATAGTAAAGGATTTGCAAATGGGTTGGAAACTCCATTTGAGGTTGATATTTAACATAGGTGTCAAAAGCATAATTTTTTTCAGCAAATATTGATACAAAATAAAATTTAAACTATTTTGCGCATTACGTTCGCAGACGTCATTAGGGGGAGGGGGTACTAGACTACAGACGGTAGCAGACGTTAGGGGGGAGGGGGTCCAAAAAAGGCCAAAAATCGCAGACGACATATGTGGATCGTCCCTAATGTGGTCGTAGAATACTTTAAAGAGAATATATAATTTAAAAGTAAACTCAAGCAAAACCAAAGTGGTGGTATTTATAAGGGGGGAATAATAACTAATGAATTCCAATTCTATTTGGAAAAATAAAAGATTGAAATAGTAAATTCTTACATCTATTTAGGTTTGCCTTTTATGTACAGGTGTTTGCTTAGTAACAAGAAGTTTTCAAAAATGAATATCTCATGAACTAGACAGAGTTATGATTCGAGATGATACATATCATTCAAATAAGGAGAAAGACTTCGACGTTCATTTTCATTCCTTGGTTTTTTTATAACTTTTATAAGTTTAAAGGGTCAGGATAAGGCTTCATGAAAATGGTCTTTTGCCATGTTAAAATGCACTTCACAATAATATTTTTAGTTAATTCATCGGACCGAATAATGAATTGTGATCAACATTAATCGAAGAGGAAATTTAATGGTCAGTTTCATGTATGGGTTGCATAATTTTGAAAATTTATTGTGGGTGAAATAATTGTCCGATGAAAATAGGTCGATTTCATGTTTTGTTTCTTTTGTGATGAAATAGTCATTGACTCGTTTTTCTTGGCCTATTATTTCACCCACATTAAATTTCCAAAGTTAGACAACCAGTACATGAAAATGTGCCGTTGAAGTCTCCACTTTCGGATGATATTTATTGCAACTCATAATTCTCTTTGGTTCATGAATTAAGTCAGTTCAAAGCAATGTTAGTGACTTGGATTTTAACACGGCGGGAGACCATTTTTTATGAAGCCTTATAAGCCCCTTAAACTTATCAAAGTATACCCCCCATAAATGAAAATGAACGATCAAATCATAACCCTATCTGTCTGTTCATGAGATTAATTTTTGAAAAATTTGTGTTAGTATTAGGAAACGGTTGTATTTTGTAATTTGCTGAACACTAATTTATAAAATATGGAATTGCAGCCTCAGTTGGGCTCCTTGATCTATAATACAAATCTAAATGTCGTTCTAGTATATGTCTACCAGAGGAATTGGGATACTGCGGCTCCCGAGGGGATTAAGGCGCCCGGGCGCCATGAAATGGGGCGCTTTAAACGGGCGCACCGGTTATATATCCAGTCATCCCTACCTAAATCGATAGTCCGACATCGGCGCTCTTTTCTAAGGCGCTCCTGTCCCAGGAAATGACCCTTTTTAGCTCCTGATCTTTGGAGGGCGCCGTTTCAAAAATCGAAGGCCCGAATATTTGTAACATCTCTAAATTTATATCATCCGTTTCGAAACTCTGGGTGAACTATTTTCATACAGTATTATGTTGGAATCTCAAATACGAATTCCATTTCCATACTGTTTAATTGTTTTAAAATATCAACTTGAAGTTTTAAATATACTGTAATACCTTTTTTAGGACTACAAAACATTCCAAGTATAGTTAGGTGCAGTACAAAAAAATGATATGAAGCTCGTCTATTCTGCGGATACAAGGGCTTTAATAAACAAAACGTCTACCTATGTATACAGCAAAATGGGAGGGCCTTCAATGATTACCTTATTTAACACATTGCCAGACCCCCTTAGGCGGCATAAGACAATGCAGAAACCAACTCTTTTCCATGCCTTATAATATTTTAAATATTCATAATAATTAACTTTTGTGTAAGTCTCACCTTTATATTGCGTGAAGATACATGCCGTGTAATATAGGATATGCTTCACCTTAAGATATGGGGTGCACTAAGTCCTTCTGCTTTGGTGTTTCCAGGTCTCCATAGGCAGTAATAAAAAGGGAAAATTTCATATTTTCGTCTTGCTATAGGTTTTTATTGCATAAAATAAATATCAGTCGTATTCATACCTATTAATGAAATCTCCAAAGCTTAGCAGTTTATATTCCAAGGCGAATTGCCCTGCCTCAAATTTTTTGACTTTACACTTTCTAAAATACAAAAAAGAGGTTATTTTTACCATAAAAATGCAAACAATCTCAAAAACTTAATTATAATATACCTGGTGTGAACTGGATGCGCCTCTGTCAATCAGTATTATATTTGCAATACCACAGGACTGGATTATTTAGTTCAATTCGGCTGAAAATTAAAAAAGTTGAATATCAAACTCAAGAATAAATGTAGCGTTATGGATTAACCCGTCCTTACCCTACCTACTACATTTGTGGTTCTTAACTTTGAGTTAAAATTAAACAATGTTACCTTTCACCAGGTAACTTGGGATTTTGAGTAGCTGTCCCAAAAGTATCCAGTTATCGTTTACCGCTTATTTGAAGTCTGTAAACCAAAATTTGAATTTTTTTAAATTTAAGGGTAAAACATGTAGCCTTGGGTTATTTAAGTCGGACTACAATTGTGGTACTTGAATATAACTTGTAGCTTTGGGTCAGCTAAGTCGGAAGTTATGTTGAAAGATATATGTTTATTCGATTATGCAAAATAAAAAACCTATACAGGTCTGAAATAAAACAATTTGTGATAAAATTTCAAATTGGAGTTAAATAATTAAACGTATTATAAATCAAATTTAAATTATACACAAGTTCAACTTTACATTTACAATTATTTTTACGACTTTGAAACTAAAGTCCAGATTTCGTTACACAACTTTGGAACTAAAGTCCACATTTCTTTAAGTTCTCATACTGTATAGCCTCAAATATTTATACACTTTATTTTTAAATTCACATGTTAAGCACATGAATTTCTTATATACCCACGACCCGATATTAAAATCACATACACAATTTGTTTTGAAACTTTATTTTTATAATATACAATAATCCAACTGTAAGTATAGGTATAAGTGTATAAATTGTTTCAGATTAAAGCATAATCATATTTATTCGTTATTTTATCTTTAATACTCAACATACAGTTTTCGAAACCCGGAGACCAAACATGTAGAAAGTTACGAAATTTACATGGGACTACAACTGTAGGCGATTGGGCACAGCTTACGATCCTGGACAAGTGCCTGATCTAGAAGCAGGGCAATAGGGCATGTGTTCCCCCCCCCCCCTCGAAATCCCAATAAAGGTTATTTAGCCATAAAAGTGCATAACGTATGTATACCATGGACATTTTCGAAAACCGCTTCAGCCAGTAGGATGCTTTTCTCTGTGAAAGTTGGATGAAAGTTCATCCAGTCTTTCGGTTGTGTGTAACCAGGGAAATAAATTTAAAAATAATTTTATCATATTTTATAAAACTATTGGATGAATTAACACTTATATGGCTGCAGCGATTAGTGACTATATAGATTTGATTTCAATTAATACGCATATACCTACGTATATCATTTAGGTAGTAATTAATGGATCATGCTTTCAAAAGAAATTACAAAAATTATATATTCATACTTGACCATTACAGACTAACCATCTACTTTCTATTTAATAATTTATAATGTTGTTAAGAATAGTATTGAGAATATAATGTAAATTAAAATAAGTAAAATGAATTACCAGGTGTTGTTGTAAATTATTTTTTGAGTATTCAGAAGTTTTGTAGATACCTACAAAACCAATCGACGAATGCAATGCAAGCAGGTTATTTTTTCTCTTCTCTTTAATTACTTACTATATAGAGGAATTGTGATCTATCTTCGAGCGGATGGGCATCCGCCTTTCTGCTTAATCTTATTCACTTCCTTCAAACACACCATGCACTATGTTTTCTCACGTATTGGCGACACTAAACACCCGTTATTATTTAATATTTCCACAGAATAAATATTATTTTATAAACACACATTTTATTTAAAAACATTATCCAAGAGTACAAGTCTAGTCCTAATTACGCTAATAATAATTTTGCATTGTACAACTAAATACCTAAGTAAAGTACATGTCTATTTTAGTTATACATACCTATTCCTACCTACTAGTATCGTACCGTATGTATCAATACAACTTTTGTAGCTCGTTGCCCCAGTCAATGTGAGTTGCAGAGCGAAATATGCAGCTAAAATGAAACTTGGATTTGCAGTTCCGAACCACTCACATCACTCTACATATTTGTTCATAAATAATTTAATTTTTCAGGAGTATCCTTAAAATTAAATAAATAAATAATTAAGATTTTATCAGTAGAAATTTTACAAAATCGCATTTATTTATTTTAGTGTCAATGTCTAAACAAGCTTTACAGTGTATTTTAAAATACATAAGATTTAATAGTTGAATACTACACATACAATACATGTGAATCGATCGGAGAGACGCACAACGAACTACGCAGGTTGTACTAAATATTACACTACACTGAGTGAATACTAAAAGGTATTGATTTTTCATAAATACTTACTTTTGTCGGTCACAGTAGAAAAATACAATTTCGCGTTCAATCATATTCAATAATACCTGGAAACGGTGAACGGCGAAAGTTCTACCATTTTTAATCGAAAATTGTTTTGTTTACTGTTGGTCACTAAAAACTTTCTATTGTTCTACACCTAATTACAGCGGTTATGAAATTAAAATTTAACGGGATTGGGAAGAGTTTAAAAATTTTCGAATTATTTTCGGGTTAGCCAACTCAAAATAAAAAACTTGGTCAATCAAAGTTGAAAGTGGATTGCTTATGATAAATAGTTGTAGAATGAAACTGATTTGAATTTTTATTGCATATTGTTATTTATTCTTCTAAGTTGTATTTTGTATTTAGGTATATTCAATTTCTCTGCGTTGTATTTATTTGTTAGTTTCTGATGACTTTTTTACGACCGGAAACAATGATCGTTCTTGGTTTACTCCTGATTTCGCTAAAATATATTTATGATTTATTCTAATTTACAAGAAATAGTTTTAGGTTAAAAAACATTATTTTATTAGGTAATTTTCTAAGTTTGAACAGGCAGTCTTTGCTAACAATGGCGTACCCAAGATTTCTATTTGGGGGAGGCTAATTTTAATAGATTTACCAAATTTTAGGGTACTGGGTATCAAAAATTGCACTTTTAATATTGATACTGTATATTAATGTAACTATTATTAATTTATTAACCTTGCTAATGTTAGTAATTTCCCTGAATTATGTAGCCCCCAAAAACTTTCACCTCTTAATGAACTTATTCTAACCATGCTTATAAATGATTTTCATAGTGACAATATAATTCCTACTACGAATCGTAATAAGATGAATTTCTCTTTATACAGGTGAAGTCGTGCAAGAGGAAACCGATGGGTTAGACGTGCAACAGTTAATGCAATACAACCTTTTCATGCAGTTTTGAATACATTTCATAATGGACAACACAGAAGAAGATAAACTAGTCAACCGGGATGATTCACCCTTAGCATTAGTTCTGAAAGTATTTGGAAATCCTGTGGTAAGAAATCTCTCATCCAAGTAACATTTTTAAACATTATTTTACCCTATTCTGTCCTATGACAATCCAATATGACAATCCAATATTGTAAATGTAACTGGTGTTATTTGATATTTAGTAGATATTTAACCATGGTATAAAATTAAGGTTATTTGTTTATACTTCTATAGATATTTGACACACTGCTACAGTATCTTTCTCTAAAAGAAATGAAAAACTTGAGAGCCACATCGTTAATATTCAACCAAGTTTTGTCGAGTAAATATTTTCTCAAAAAATCTCGTGTCTGCGGTTTTAACAACGAAGCACTGAAATCTGATATCAAATGGAAAAACATGAGACTTCATTTAAATGCAAATATCTCAGAAAAGGAAGCTATTGCTGAATTACTCAATGAACACGTTGAATTTCTCTGGCTGACTGGAAATGGAATGTATATTACTCAGCTGACTAGCAGTAGTAGTCATGGTGAAGAGGCACTCAGCACAAACAATGATGTGATAGAAGGGCATACTATTTTCAAAAGACTGAAACACTTGAAAACAAATACGACTACTCTGAACGGCTTTAAAATTCAAGATCTCCCGGGTTTCGCGGAAAACCTAATTAAATTGGATCTGCATTTAAATGTGAAATGTGCAAAGATTGAAAAAATGCGTTTACTTTTTGACAATCTGGAATATATTGCCAAATCTTGTAAACGTTTGACTGAATACTTATTGACGTACACTAATTTTAACGACCCGGATCTTTCGTGGAAGGAAGTTCAAAAATGGAGGCTGCGTACTTTGGAAGCAAATGCAAGAACTATTACTTCTCTTGAACTGGAAGCAAAATCTGATGTGGAGCAATTGAGAAATGTTAAATTTCCTTCGCTAAAACATTGTGCGATTCATGGTCAATGGACAAAAACCACAGCACATTTTTTGCAGAATCAACCGTTCCTTCAGAGTTTCTTATTTGACTGTAAAAAATACCACTGTGATGAACCAGTCCCAGTATTACAAACAATAGCTGAGAAAAGTCAAAGATTCAAAACCTTGGTTATTAATTACGCAGATGGATTCAAATTTCGGGATGGAGAAACTAGTCCTATGCTATTTTTAAGGGAAATCAAGTCACTCGAGTTTATCCAAGTGTATCAAGAAACGAAAGGACAAAAACTATACTTAGCTCTTTGGCCCAATTTGCCGGTTTCTTTGAAAAAGATACATATGACGGGGATGGAAAGAAGTTTTGCTACGCCGAGTATTTCACAAATATCTACATTTCCTTTTGTCAATTTAATTGAACTCAAATTGTTCAATGGAAATCTGATCGAGGACGCGGATTTACAACGCATATGCTACAAACTAGAAAAATTGGAAATCTTTGAATTTTCTTGGTGTCCAAATTTGACCGATTATGGCATTACTGGAATATCAACTTCAAATAAGACAACCAGAAGTCCGCGCGGTTTTCAAATTTCAGTTCTCAAACGTAAGTTTATCTGACAAGACACAACTCAGTTTTATTTTCACAATTATATTGCTAAGAATAATATTGTAATAAAAATCCTTTGTGATGTTAGATTTGAAACAATTGAGTATGACTCACTGTGACAAGCTCACCAATAACATAGTAGAATCAATTTCGTTTAATCTTCTAGTCGAGTTGGACATGAGAGACAACAAATCGGTAAACAATTGGGAAATACACATTTAAGGGGACGGGATAAAATTTTTGTGGTTTCATATTAAGTTTGAAATCTGTACATAATTTTTTAATTCCTAAATATACAAAGTTCACGTTAGTTGGTTTAGTGTTTACCTACTTAGATTTTTACACACTAAGATTTATTGTAGGTATCTGTAGTTTCATTATAGTTGAGTACAATTGGCTATGTTTCTTTCATGCAAATACAGACTAATAAGCAGCGTTCCCAGAATTTAAGTATGAAATTGGAGTATACTTTAAAAAGTTAGAAAATTTGAATAATTATTGTGTTTAAATGTTAAAAACACAATCCAATAACACATGATATTTGAAATTTTTAGGCAATTATTTAGCAAAAACTGGAAATAATAAAATAGTGACACACTTATTACTTAATTTTACCCTATATTTGGGCATTTTTAAAGTTTTGATTATATTTTTGTACGGTTTGAATATTTTTGCAATGCTATGAGAATTTGAGGATATTATGAGTTTTCATGCATTTAGTTTGTCTGGAAACACGACTAGTTGGACCTTGGTGAAGCATTACTCAGCCCATTTCAATATGGAGTTTGCTCATTATTCAATACATTTTATGTGCTAACCTCGCACAAAAATGCATAATCGTTAAGCTAAGTGCTACTTTCTCGAGTGTTGCACTATACTTGATTCTTTTAAATTCTTCGTAATGAAATTAGGTTAGGGTGAAGTTCAATACATTCTCTAGAAACATTAAACTGCAATACTTACGTGTAATGTTTTTTTCGAAATGGATTTTAACCCGTCCCCACAATTTGTCAACTATTCTTTATTTCTAAAATAATACTAAAACATTCATTTCCTAAATTACAGTTGGTTTTGACGGAATTAGTTAAAACGTCCCTGTGGAAACAAAACCCTCGTTTGGAGCAGCTTCATTTGTGAGGATTGAAGACGAAGCGAAAGGTTCCTCTCTGTAAAAATATATCCGGTTTAACCTAAATTAATAAACATTAAATAACGATTTATGTCTGTATATTATATAATAAGTAATAAGTAAACACAATGCGCATAAAGAGAGTAACAAAAAATAAGTTGAAGTACATAGAAGATGTTAATTAAATTCATGCTGTACCTACCTATTCAAGAAAATTGGAGGCCGTGGTTTGTTTTTCATTATCTGTAAGTGTAACTGTTTTTAACGATTGCATTAGGCATTGATTTCATTCAATTTGGTGGCACGTACTTAGTACGTACACCTACGATGTGATTCATTAGGTGGGATCCAATGTAGTCATATATAGTGAACAGTGGCGTATTTAGGATTTCATAATGGAGTGCTTAAAATTTGGAACCTTGGTGCCTTCTTGGGGATAAAACCTTATAGCCCAACAGTTTTTCCATGTCCTTTTTGACTACAGGTTTTAAATACAAGGCAATAATTTTTCGGTGGATTCGGAGAGAAATGATTTGTATCAATTTTTTCTACATCAGTCAGAGCGAATTAAGAGTCCATTTATGGAAACCGGGGAACTTTCCAACTAAACTTTCCAAATAACTTTCCAACTAAACTTTCCAAATAACTTTCCCACTAATCAACTTCCAAAATTTTAAAAATATTGTTTAATGCTAAATTGGCTATAGAGACATAATCAGACATGTAGATACCAAATAATTTGTTATTAAATCAGTTTATTAATAGTTTTATAAAAATAATAAAGTAACAATATCACAATTATATGCTTTATATATTTTAAGAAACTAAATTGACGCTTGTGGAAAAAGTGAGGGATCGGTGGATTTAGGATGCCGGGTTTTGAGGCGAAGCCGCTTTGCACGTTTTAGGCAAAAATTAGAGATAAAATGGGGAAAAGGGAAGAACGATAAGGAAAAAAGGGGACAAAGAGAAGAAAAAAGGGAAGAAATAAGGAAAAAAGGAGAAAAAAATACAAGGCTGTACCTACCGAAAGAACACATTAATAAATTTTTCCAACCGAAATACCAAAATTGAAAGTTATTTTACTATAAGATCAGGCTTGCTCACACTCGGCACGCAAGGTCTAACAACTAATATTAAAGCTATTTTGAGGTTTGCGTTTTTTGAAGCCAGGGCTAGGGCACATAAATTTAAAGCTTAAAATGCATCAATTTCGCGCGACGCGCTAATTTGATGCGTTTTAAGTTGTTTTGGACATAATTCTCTGTATGGTCTCAATTGTACCTCATATTCGAATTTTGCTCTACCATCAATAAACTGTGAAAAATCTTGCTGTCCACCCCAGCTTATGATTCTGGATACATGACTGGTGATATATGATCAGGTGTTCAAACAAGTCTTGCGCCAAACGTCGATCGTTATGCACAAATTTCAAAAATTTTGGTATTGATGTAAGCCAAAAAACAATTTATCTGGCGGTCGCTACTCTGCCCATAAATTGTTCTGTATTAGGCGACCACCAAATCGGGAACAATTTCTTCCCGTGTGGGGAAGGATTTTGGTGAAGCGAGGATGCTGGTAAGGAAACATTTTTTCTACCAGCGCCGAAATTGCATCCTGTAAAGACCATCTGTGAAAGTACAAATTAAGTACATTCTGCGTTAGGATTTGTCTACTCATTGTCAGAAATGTCATTTTAAATATTCGTGTTGGGGCAGAATTAATTTCTCACAATAATAGAAGGCTTAGATTTCTACTTTAAATTATTGTCATTTTTGCCAGTGGCAGTGGCAATCAAATTTTTACTTGCCATTTTTGCCATTTATGCCGTTTTTTCCTTTTGCCATTTTGCTCGTTGCAAGTGGCAATGCGAACTCTGAAGATAGGTACAGATAGTTCCTTTGCCTTTGCTATGTTTGTATATAGCTACTTAACATTTCTATACACACTGAACAGAAAGGGTTGAGAAAAAAGATAGACTTGAGAGTTCCAATTCCCATCCCTTGAGGGCATGTTCGAATTCTAATCGGATATCATCTAGTCTAGTTTAGATCAGTCTATATGAATTTTGCGTGCCTGTACTTTGGTTGGCTACATCGAGCTGTAAAATTGAGTAGCCATTATCAAATATTGCATCAATTATTAACCAAAGTAATTTAAGTAGTACAATTTTTACCAGACTGTAGAGTAAAATTCCTTATAAATTTACAATAACCTATAGGCTCCAGATAGTTGATGGTAGGTTAGTTAATGGTAGGTAAATCAATGGGCTATATAGTCTTCATGTTTAGCTACAAAATATACCAACTTGCTTATTTTAAGTGTTTTCAGTCTAGCGTTCTTATGTGGCTTCATTAATTATCTGGAAAGGATGTTTGCTTACGAAAGCTTATAACATATTTTAAACATGATTCGGGGCCTGAGTGGTCGAGGTACTTTACATAATTATCGGACAAATTTTGAAAGTACATACCTAACCTATACTGTGTCCATTACTTATTAAAACCCCATTATCCTAAAATTTCGCGAGGCTTTTGAGTATTTGGTATATTTCTATACTAAACAGAGAGATTGGATTCATCATTAGTAATCACGCTAATATTTTCCGCGAACAGTACAACCATCGTGTCCATCTCTGTTAGTATTAGGATCACAAAAGTTAATAAATGAATGTTAAAAGAGCCTAAAAAAGAAATACAACCTTCGCTATGGTCGCATTTGTGCTAGGAACCACTGAACCTAAAAATATATTAAAAACCGATAATTGAAGCTTAGAATGTGTAAATGGCCAACGGATATTTAAATTTTAAAAATATTTATAATATATTATAATTAAAAATATTCAAAGTTAATGTTAATTAACATAGGGATTGTAATGAGTGCATCCATAAACACAATTTCACCTTTCCAGCCCGAGGCACATTCAATTTTTGTGGGGACCCAAAATTAGACACTACACATTGCTAATGATGAAAGACTATAATATAAGATACCATATAAATCCATGTATTTTGCAAAGTTTATTTGTTGTGTTTACAAATTCAACAAATCCATTTAAAATAATTAGTATATTACATTAATATTGATTATATACAATTAATCCTAATTTCTATATAAAATTCAGTATTTAAGAGTTTACCATTTCAATGCTCCAGAGCAGTTGTTTTGAAAAATAGAGGCCTCAATTAAATACGAAACTGTTGCTCAAAATTCACTACCCAAAAATCCGATCAGAATTTTCCACGCTAAAATAATTTTTTCTATTAAGTTTGCTATAAATTTTTTTGCTGCGACTAAAAATTCAATAAGTTTGTAGAAAGCAATCCATTTAACTTCCCAGCAATGAGTTAAAATGGAAAAAGCTATGAATGCCAGAAATGCAATAAATATTGCAACTATATTAGAATTTAAGGTTAACGGTTTCGGCTTTCTGTTGTTTGACAAATTTTGACACTCTTCCGGATTACAAAATTGATTTCT
>JAQFYB010004818.1:0-15308 GCA_034694085.1 Pogonognathellus longicornis
GCAAGACTTACTTCGGTTCCACGACAGTCGACCGCGACGCAGATAAAGTTGAAGGTGATTCAGGGCTCCATCGAAAGACTCATGACAGAAATTGAGGAACTTGGGGACATCAAGATGTTCTTGACAAATCTACGCAACCAAATGGCAAGTTAATTTTCTTTTGCAACGTCGCAAGTTAACAAAAGTCAGGTAAAATAAACGTGAAATTGTATAATATTCAATTGCTTGTATAGGATGAAGAGGCCGAAGCTATCTATAAAATCACTGATGTTGCTTCGTCATCTATATTACTCGACCCATTTTCTCAAAGACCACTGCCAGAAGATTCGGAAATGTTGAAAGCTTTGGAGTATAATCCAATGAAAGCTGTTGAACAGTTGAAGGCTGAGTGAATTTAAGAATGTATGCTTCATTTGTGACCATTTTCAAACAGTGGAAACGGTGAAAATGAGCGTGAAAAAATCCAGATTTTTGTACATGACATTACCTTTTAAAGCAGGTATTACTCTACTCTTTAATGTTCTTTATACCTTGAGCCAAGGCACAGTGCCTTGCCTTGAGCTACAAAATGTATTTATTTCTCCTAATTAATTAATTTGATCTACAGCAATGTCTTAACAATTTAAGTTATTAAATTACTAATTCTTAATTAAAAATAATTATTGTTAATTATTATTACAACTAAAAATTACTCTTCATTTAATTAATTTTTACATTGTCATTTATACTTGCTTGCAGTGGCGCATTTAGGGGGGGGGGGGCTGAAGCCCCTCCCAGATTTTTGGACTTAACATTAGATGTTAGATGAAATCAGGTTTCTCCCAAAATCCCAAAAAAAGAGTTAATTTTTGCATAAAAAAGTTAAAAACGCAATGGATTTTGACATAAAGCGCAAAGGGCCAAATGCTACGCGTGAATTTGATACCGCTAGATGCAGGATGCAGCCTTGTGTGTTACCTGTATATGACCCTGCTTGCTTGTAAAAATAACTTGTAAAGACATGAAATATTGTCGGAAACGTTTTCTTTGTTTTACGTATTTATTTATTCACGGTTGCTTTTGTTATTTGTCATAATAATATTCGTTAAGTATAGATACATTTTCATTTCACAATTTGCATACACATAAACCAGTAGGTGATGAATAATACTTACATATCAAACAGTTTTATTACCTATATCATATCTACCGATAAAGTGTCTTTTAACAAGTCAAGTGTATCTTAACGTAATACTTGAGATTTAGATCAACCTTACAACTATATATATAGAACTGACATTAAACATTAAAATACATAGTACAATACAATAATTATTGTAAATACTACCTAATACTAGAGTACTACACATACATAATTGTTGATATTCTTTAGTACCTACACAAAATGATCTTAGTTTTAATACAATGAAAAAACGGGATGCACTATACACTATTGCTGTATTAGCACAGACTACAGGTATGGTTCATGCAATAACATTAACAAAACTAACAGAACAAACTATGAGCAAATGAATACTTCTATACGATTCAAGAGGGTCTCAAGTATCGTGACAGCTTTCGTTACACGTACTTAAATTGTCAACAGGTACAAACTAAAAATGTCCAACAACAAAACAAGATCAAACAAAAACGTTAACACACTTTTCTATTTTTATAACACATCATAAATAGCTTATAATAATCAGCAACAGCACTGCTTACATTATTTTACCAGCTAATTTTAATTGAACTATTACAAAAAATATTGTAGTAGCATTATGGCACACGGATCTGAAGATTGCATGCACATTCTTTTTTCATAATAGTACAATACTTTGATCATAATCTAAATTAACTTGTAGTGTCTTTTACTGACTTATTTAAAACTACAACTACACTTCCTAACTCTAGTTCTAATTCTATAATTATTAGTAACAGTTTTTTTCCTTTCTTTCATTCAGCTAACAATTCTAAACATCAATACACACACTTCATGCTTAACCATACATCATTCATATTTACAAATTCCATTTTATATTATGTGTAATACAAAAGGAATACATAAAACTTTTTTAATTGTACTTAAAGTACATCTGTTTAGTTATGCATTTTAGACCGATCGAACTACTTTGAATTTGACAATAAATAAATATATTATGTTTGCCTGTCTCATTTATAAGGACACTATTACAGAGAAACAACGACAAATCGCAAGATAAGGCACGCTAATTATTACAACTACAACAATTATATTATCCTATAGTTATAATGTTGTGTTGTAAGTGCGTAAGGCATGTGTACTCATTAACATTATTATTATCTACAGCAGACTACTTTTAATTAGTATCTCTACAAACTAATAAAAATCAACAATTTATTGCCTACATTTACATCTACGAAAAACTAGGCGGAAACACAACTCTAAGTAGTAATCTTATGACATACTAGTAAGATTTTAAACTGCTAAACTTAATTATTGCTTTAAAATACTATTCCACAGTTACACATTTTACTAACTACCTACATTGCTTTTCTACCTAGTCGTATCACATTTTGATTTCAATTAATTATTAAAAGTATTAACAGTGTATTTAAATACAGTCATTTGATACACAAAAGTCATAACAAGATGCTACCGCTATGTAACTACACGTTAATAAATGTATTAGTTACAACTTTACCTACAGCTAGTCTTATACCGTCATTAAATAAGTTACAATTTTACAATGTAATTAATGTATCACTGTCATAGTTGAGCTAACTTCTAAAATCTTATACATCAACAGTTTCTTTCAGATTCAAAAAAATGGAACAGGGAATAAATACATGTACACACCAATACGCAATTATCGTTTAGTCGTAGCCATTAAAAAATATAAGTAGTTGGTTTGGTAGGTCTCAGTATTATTTTCTCTGACTTTTAAGAATAGGGACCGAATAATCTGAAAAATAGAAGATTACATCCGAAACGTTCACTAAAACAACTATCGTTTAGTATTAACAAACTTTTAGAGAGCAAAAATGCTAAAGTAATTTTTCTATACAGATTTTTCACCATGCGAAAAAGGCTACTCGTATTTTGAAACGTTAACAATTAAAGGGATCACAATTTTTTTTGCTCTTGGCAGTCTTAGTGTGTCCAATTTTTAAGGTCTCTGTTGAAGCTGTTGGCTCATCATCATTTGCCTTTGTTGCATCTGCAGAAATCTTGCTTCATCCGACACAGGCTGTAGAGATGCTGCCATAGGATTCATTGAAATATTGTGATTCATGGCGTTGCCATTGCATGCATGTTGCTGTTGTTGTGGATGATGATGGGAAACATTTTGAACATGATTTTGAGCTTTCCCATTACATTTGTTAGGATGAGATTTTTGTTGTTGCTGTTGTTGTTGTCCCTGTCCAATGTTGTTCACGTCTGTGGTGCTGTCAGGCGACAAAGGATTTCCATGTTCAGTTCTGCATGCTCCTCCACCATTCGTGTCTCCTTCAATTTTGAGTGGGCAGTCTCCTCCCGCAGACCAAAGTTGTTGTTGACATTGTTGCACGTACTCCAGTGTTCTTTGATAAGCTTCAGCACGCATTCCAACAGGAGGGTTGGGGGCTCCTCGCCCAGGAGCTACAGCAGGAGCGGGGCCACCAACAGGAACCGAGGCACCATTTCCTCCGCGGGGATGATAAGGAACTTTTTGTTGCTGCACTGCGTCGTTAGTATTGACAGCAGAAACCTGTGCTCGAGCTCCTCCATTGAGGCTTTGACTTGTCACACTTTTACATTGGATTTCAGTATTGCCATTTTGATTTCCATTCATGAAACCCTGACGGCAATTTTTGCAATCACCGACATGGGGTTGATTTTGAGGCACTTGATGATTCACTGGTCCATTCATTGCGACTGCAGTATTGCCGTTGTTACCTCCATAGTACATAGCGTTGTTGGGTTGCTGTTGCTGATGGTGAGTATGAGGCATCGTCACATTGTTATGCGGAGCAGCAGCAGCCCCTGCTGGCATTGGGGCTCCTCGAGTCATATGTTGTTGAGGATGATGATGATGCATGTGCATATTTTGATTATTGTACATTTGATTTGGCTGAGGTTGCTGTTGTTGAGAATATTGTTGCTGCTGCTGCTGAGTGGGTGCTGCTTGCCAATTCTGTGGGTTTTGAGGAACCATTGACTGTTTTTGTTGAGTTGGATGATGAGAATTATTGTGGTGGTGTTGACAGTTTCCATTGTAATTACTATGTGAACAAGCGTAAACAGATGATTGTCCATCATGGCTCTGGCCGAATTGTTGACACATGTCATTATTGTACTGAGAAGAATATCCATTGCTAACATTCGACTGCACTGGATTACCATTAGAAGTGTTATTGCTATTAGAGTTGTACTGAGGCTGCATTGGCGGAGGATTATTATTGTACATCGGGGAAGGTGGATAACCGTTTGTGCTGGCATTGCTACTACTACCATTGACACAATTGTAATAGCCTCCCGGGTACGAATACATTTGCTGTGCTGACTGTTGCTGAGAGTATGAATAATTCTGCTGGTGACGCTGTTGATGGGATTGCGGCACAACTGGACAGAAGGAAGCGTTGGTTGCTGTATTTGCTACAACATTAGGACTAACAGGATTTTCTATACTTGGAGGTATTCCATTGACGGATGGAGGAGCAGGGTGTGAGTGATTGTTGGCGATTGGAACTACTGGGGCAGGACTAGGTGGAACGGCAGGACTCATACAAGACACTGACATAGGAGAAGGTGCAGGTTGAATTTTAGGTGACAGTACAGATTGATGTGAGTAAGCTGGACTGCCCACATGATGACTGTATGGACTCGGCACAGCTGGATTTCCATTACTGCTACTTGCATAAACTGGACTGCCCACATTTGCATTTACATATCCAGCAGCAGGACTGTTCACATTATTGAAATTAGTCGGTTGCTGTTGTTGCTGAGGTGGCATTTGTGAAGAACGTCGGGAAGGACAATTGTTTAAACCATTATTGGAAATGGATGCATTGCTGCTGCCCAAATTATTAGCCACAGCTTGATTGTAAGGGGGTGGAGGAGGCAAATGTTGTCCGCAGCCCATG
This sequence comes from Pogonognathellus longicornis, assembly GCA_034694085.1. Taxonomy (NCBI): domain Eukaryota; kingdom Metazoa; phylum Arthropoda; class Collembola; order Entomobryomorpha; family Tomoceridae; genus Pogonognathellus; species Pogonognathellus longicornis. The sequence goes on from JAQFYB010004818.1 coordinate 5,083, forward strand.
TTAACAGAGCTGGGAGGAGGACAAGTGCTGGGACGAGTATTGTCGTACGGGTATCTCATAGCATTGCCATGAGACATCATGTTGCTGCCGTTTCCTTGAACTTGCTCCGTCAAGTACGTGAGCATATCATCTGGAATTATAAAGTCATCCCCGATCGAGCCATCCACATTTTGAGTTGGAACAGGATGATAACCAGCTCCATGTTGAATTTGATTGTTGTGATGCCCAAAATTATTGTAGCTTTGATGTCTCTGCAAATTAAAGTTTTGGCTATTTCCAGTTCCCATTGACATGGGGTTCTGACGATTTCCACTGCTACAGGGATCAGACATTCGTCTGATTTCTTGAGAATTATTCACAGAGCGGAAAGGCATGATATTAGTCGGACCGGTCCAAGTTGGAAATTGACCACCATCATTACGGACGCCAGTCACAGCTTGAGGTTGGATGATAATGTTGCTGTTCATGGAAGAGTTGACACCTCCTCCTAAGGTGGACGCGGAACTGTCATAATCTTCACTCATTTGCAACGCTCGGCGATGAAGCCTTTGGAAATGAGCTTGCACGGATGATGTTAAAGTTTGACTGGAAGCAGTCAATGGATTGTCAACATTCTTATTTTGTCCGGACCCATTTCCGGTCGACTGTTGTTCAATGAAGCTGGAGCGTCGAGAACTTCCCGGAGAAATAGGATCGAATGGAGAGGCATTCACGAAAGCACGAGCATTGACATTAGCAGGCGAAGCAGCGTTGACAGCCGCAGATATGTGAGATAGAGCACTTGATCGTCGGCTCGTTTGACCCTCGGATCGCATGCTGCTGTAATATGAGCTGATAGTAGAATTTCCACTATCTCTTCGATTAATTCCGTTGGCGACCTGTGGTGGTCGTAGCATCGTCTGCAATAAACATAAATATAATCCTTTACTTAGTGCACGAAGAGACATTCATACAAGTAAATATCTTGTATGTATCATTACATTACAACACAATAAATATTTGTACGTGCAGCATACCAATTGGGTAGAAGGAAGTCTGGGATTGAGATCTGTTGATTGTCCGTTTGAGACCGGAGAACTAGGGTTGCTTCCCATTTTGAGATCTGTAATACGCTTATTAAGATGTTCAATTCCGAGTCCACGTCTTGGCCCTAATAAAATAAAATGAAATAATAATTACTAATTACTAAGCTGAAAAAATCATTTCATTAATATTGTAATATCATAAGCATGTCATTGTGATACACAAAGAGAAATAACATACCATTTGAGTTTGACAGTGGAGGCAATGGATTTCCGATTCCTTTGATTCCCAGCCTACTACGGAATCTGCCTCTATTTATATCACCCATACCGCCTCCACCACCTTGACCTTCGTCAGAGTTGCCATTCCCTACGACTGGAATTGCCATAACTCCAACAGGGAGCTCAGCAATTCCTTCCACTTCTTCCTCCTCCTCTTTGAGGTCCCAACAAGGTTGCATCATGAGTGGTGACGATTGCTCATATCCATCGGCTAATTCATTTGTGGTGCTAACATTGTTGTCACTAATAGGATCATCCATTGGACCTTGACCATTGATTTCTGTCCCAGTTGAGTCTCCTCCAGGACTGCTGTGTTGTTGAGGAGAATTTGGATCCTAATAGAAGAAATAGTTAAATGAAAAAATCAAAATAACATATTTTAATATTATAACGGTGATAAATTTGTAAATCCAAATAAAATAAAAGTTGTCTTACGGATTGAGAAAGAACTTCGGACTTGATGCTTGGGCTTGAGACACTTGCAGTCTTTGCACCCATGTCCTCACTTCTCGGAGAGCCTTCGCTTCCCTGGTGGTGAGGAGGACGGTGATTATCACGACCCAAACGATCGTCATGATGAGTTGGATGATCGTTTCCTTTATGTTTCTTGTTTGCATAGAATTCTGGACCATGCACTGTTTTCACGTGCTTTCTCAAGGAACTAGGATCTGTATACCGTTTCGTGCAGTCGGGTGCTTTACACACATAAGGTTTCTGAGTAAGAACAAACAACATAAACATCAGTTTTATTACTCATATAAATGCTTACACTAAAATAGAACCTACTCAGACTATAAACATCGAACCAAGGTTTATTTTACTGTTTATGCTCTGTTCATGCTCCTCGTTGTACGATGAAAACATAGTCATAGTCATATCGTTACGTATGCAACTTGTAACATGAAAGTGACCAGAGGGGGGGGAAATTGTTCAAAGATTTCAAGCATGAGTGTGACTAATCAGTCTATCACACTTTGAACATAAAAGAGGAAAAATCCACACCATAACAATCAACGAACCGTAGGGATTTTCGCAATAACAACCAGTTTACATCTTCAAGCTAAATTCGTTTAACAGTCGGATCGAATCGACTTGAATTGCTTCGGTCAATTCTGTCATTTATATCCAATGTATTTTCAATTTGAAATAAAACAAACTCGGCAATAAGTGTCACACAAGAGATATTGCTGACAAAAAAATAATTGCATATGAGAATCGGAATTGCCTATAAGGTTTGAGTGTTTCTTGAAGAGATTAAAGTCTGTTTTTTATGCGAATACCTATATATCAATTGGCAGATTGTCTAAAAATAAACCGTGATGTGATTAAAAGATATAAAAAGTCTTACCTCGTTGGAATGAGTACGATTTTGATGTTTAGCTCGATCGCTGGCATTGCTGAATGCTTTAGTACAACCCGGAAACTCGCACATATACGGCTTTTCTCCAGTGTGTGATCTTAAATGAGTCTTTAAATTTTCCAGTCGTGAATAAGCCTTGTAACATCCCTCGAACTAAAATCAAACAAAAATAATGAAAGAATCAATACAAAGATGCTTAAAAATTAAGTTATAGCGACAGAAGCCAACATTTCATGAACATGATAATATTTTAGAGTCTTGACGTGAGTAGACTTTCAATGAAATTAAGGGAAATTAGATAAACTGAACGAGATAAGAAAATAAACGCTGATCATCTAGTGGTTCATGTACTTTGCTTGAGCAATATTTCAAATCGAGTAAACAATTGAAAATACTTTAGCATTACACCACACAAGTCCAAATTACCGCAACTCTCGTTTGTTAAACTCAAGCCTTTATTAATGAAAAGAAAAAGAAAACTGTAGTACAATAATACAAATCTCCACTCTTTATTCTGTCTCTACAATACAACATAAACTCAAGACAGTTCTGTTTAAATACATATAATATTATTGCAGTCAGGCAATGTACAGACAGAGAAGAAGAACTGTCTTGGATAGAATCCTTTTCTCCCGTTGTAGCAGTGGAATGCCTCCTACAGAGTGAGTTATCTCTTTCTCCAAATTATGAATTTAGTCTTGATGAGATCTGACAAGATGAGATGATGAGATAATCTCCCCCTCCATAAATTCTAAAATTTCTTGCGTTCTTTTAATTTAGTACAACTAACAATAAGAAAAATTTCTTGTTCCCCATCTACGAACTCAATCTAGAGAAACTACATCATTTCGAGAACATCATTTCGAGAGAATACATTTTTGTGATAAATTTCTCCTTCAATGGCTCAAAAACAAACTATTAATTAGAAATACATTCAAAGTGAAACAAACATCTGCCTTAACACTAACACCCCCGGTTAAAAAGTGAAATGCCATTGGCAAATCACACGAACATCCAGCAGCACCATAACCATTGAGAAAAGAGCAAAAAAACAGTTACAAGAAGAACTAGAACTTAGAACACTTTCAACTTTATCTTTAGGTCTAATTAATTCACGTGAAAACTCGCCCTGCTAATATTATTGCTACCGAATTGGTTAAAGCAACTGCTCCCATCATTCTCTTTGGTTGCTGTTAATATGTTTACATCTGCTCGTCGTAAAGGTGCATTAAGAGTTAATGAGCTTTGTAAATATTCCCGACGAACCTTTTACTCAACTAGCTCTAGAGCTATGTACAATGTACAACCCATAGGCAGCCATACCTTCCTTTCCATTCCAAAGACAGAGAGTATAGGAGCATTTGTTGTTTTGAAGCCGAACTAAATGCTAATCTTCTAATTATTCGCACATAGATAATCTTTTTACAAGGTACATTATATAATGCATGGTTGCATTGCAATTGCCAAGATCTCCGTTTCATGTCTCTTTCGCTAAGGAGATGATTTCAAAGGCAACAATCATGTGATTAAAGTTACATTTCCATGTCAGACCAACGAAGAGACTCGCTCCTTTACATTATACTTACTTTAGTCATAACTTGTTTCACATTTTTCAAGACAGTTCACATCACACCTGATTATTGACAGGAGAGCAGGCAGCAATAACCGTCTTATCTAAATCTCCAATGCATAACATTACACTTAGCAGCTACTGTAGCTACGTAGTACGTAGCCAACGTCCAGTCTAAACCCAATCCTTAATTTACCTTACAGTAAATACTAGAAGTTAAAACAGCAAAAATATAATCGTTTTTTCCCCTTTTCATCACTATCATCCTCATAATCACATTCTCATCCTATACAATCATCAAATGAACATCTCTACACCTTTATAAACTTTAAACGAATCTCTTTTGTCTAATCACATACTATTACACATATAAGACTCCAATTGCTCTGCTACTCAAGGATTATCATTTCCACTTGTATATATCACAGCAACCAATTATTCCCAACTCAAAAAAACAGTAAGGGATTAAGTAGCCATGTCCATAATAATATTATAGTAGCATAGCCACACGGTATGCTCCTAGCTTGGCTGCAACCTAAACAGCGGAAAAAACTGGAGACACTTGCCGAATCTACATGTCTTGTACAAGTTACAGAACTACTACTACACTCGTATAATTTCCTTGTGGTTTGTCCTCTTTTGTCAAATCCCATTAAGTTACACAAAGCTCAAGAGACGAGAAACGCTGTAGACTGAGAGAGAGAGAGAGATCAGGACTTTCAGGACGAGACGAAACAATTTCTTCAATCCCTCAAAAACTTTTTTACTCTTTATATTACCTTACCTTGTCTTCTACGAAGCTTAGACATGTCATTACCTTATATTACACACAATTACCTTCCTTCCCCGCATTTCAACTTAAAACATACTTCTGATTGTCCTTACACTACATTGACTACTGCTTATAGGTACACTACATCACGTAGGTACACACATAACAGGAAAACTATATATAACCTGCAATATATATTTTTAAGCGTTATGTAATGTAGTAGTGTCTGTTATAATATACCCAAAAGGCTTTTCCTTTGCTACATGATCATCATAAAAATAATAATATCATAGTATTACATTAGTAGTGGCCTACCTACAACACACATTATATTGCATCTGTCAAACACTTCCCTTATATTATTTCCTAGCATTTAGTGTGTGTAGCTCTGCAATAAAGAGCCACTGGTTAAAAACGTGCTTTGGTCTGCTCAATCTATTTGAGATGCAATTTTATCCTCATAATAAGAATAATATGATACTTAGGCTTGAGTATAAATATACGTTCTCTCCCTGTGCCGGTGTCTCTCTCGACAATGATTTTCTATTACGGCAAGTATTGTATTGCCACACTACTATTAGAAAATACTACTACTACTATACTACTACCCTTTTTCTGTGTGCGTGTTTCATCATCATGAGATTATTATTATGATCATCATGACTGATTATTCCTCTAATGGTCAATGTCATCATTTACGGCATGCTGTGATTATAATATTATTATTGCTCCGATCCTTCCTTCCTCTTCACAACAGCATACACTCACTCAACATAACTTTACCCCAACCAAACAACCGACCACACTACCAAACCAACTCAATTCTCTTCCTTCGACGGCTCTTTTCTTCCACACATCTATTTAACCATGCAAAGATTATTACATAAAACCACACCGACACTACGACTTCCACTTACACTCTACGACTGCATGCTTAGATTTACAAAGTGTATGTTGTATAGGATATAAAATATACTCCCAGTCACAGCCGAGTCGTCGTCACCACCACATTATTTCTTTTTATTACAGTACATTACTTTGCTTGCACACAAACATCTTTATATGCATATCGTCTCATCTTTTTGGCAGCTATTTACTACTTACGTTAATACAGACAAATATTCTACACAGACGAGAGTCTAGTTTCGTACTAATTCGTTTTATTTAATACCAGGGAGCCCTTCTGGCTCTGTCTAATATTTTCATGTCGGCTTCTTTAGTTCTTTCTATAATACTTTTTAAATTAATATTATTCGCAGCATCTCTCAAAACAGTTATTAAGCTACCTGACGCAATCAGCAGTACAAATGACAATATCTTGCTACTGTCTTCCACAAGAAAATTAATTGCTGCGTTTATTCTGCTACATAACATACGTTCATTAGTAAATTAGTAATAAAGAAGCATTTACTTACTGCCTGTACTATAGTATATCGCTTGGAGTGTCTTTTAGCTTGAATTAGAGTAGGTACAAATATTAATTTATGAATGAAAAACAATAAGATACATGTATACATACTCGTTTGTGTATGTGGGCATACAGTGATAACAATTTTAATTGACACCTCCATTACAATTATAAAAGTAGAGATGGAAATTATTTTATAATCACATAAAATATAAAACTAAAGTTGACTAAGGAATTTCCGGCCCACCAGAAAAAACAGTGTCACTCAACGATTCATTATCGTCCATGTATACATGGATGTATTGTAAGGGGACGACAGACGACGGGAATGAGTAATAAAGAGTTGAATAATTGTTAAAAGTAAAAAGAGACGACGAAGATCGTGTAATGTCATAGAGAATGTCACCGTCACCGCCGTTGCTAATCTCATTCCATTCAATTAACCCCAACAACAAGTGACACAGTTGGTTCTTCGTATTCTTTGCTAGTTAAAAGAACAGAGCGTGGTGTTTCTTTGGCTCTGGCCAAGAAGTTTTTATTCTTTTGAACATGAGAATTGCTATGATGTTTGTGTGGATCAGGAGCAGAAGTGGTGGTGTTGTAGAACCGTAGACAAAAAGAATGGAGCTACATAGCTGCGACACACATAACTATTACTATACACCCCTGATCTTGAGTGACAGACACATGAAGTCATATTAATAATTCCACGCTTGGCTTGTGTAAAATGTCCATGACGAAAGTGAAGAAGGTGCCTCTCGTTTCAATCAACTCTGACGCCTTGACTGGCATAACTGACATCCTCATCCTTTCCTGACCAGAGAATCGTGCAACTTCTTTAGCTATTACTACCACGAAAGAACTCTATGCAGTGTGTGTAGTGTGTGCATATGCAAAACAACATCATTCCATTCCCCAACTACTTATTCACCAATCCCAAGTCCCAGTTCATAAACAACATCTAAATTTGTGCTCAAAACATTTTTCTTTCTGTACAACAGCGACAGTCATCAACAACACAACGTTCCTAGCAAAGTACATTAGGTAGGCACTTGATTTTTGAACTCTCTTTATTCCCAGTGTGTACTTTTACTCCCATAATCATTATTTCCAAACTCAACTCGTATAATGCATTACACATTACAGTCAAGTCTGTATAATGCAAGTCGCTTCAAAAACCATTATATAATTACTGTTATTGCCTTCTTGGTCATAAATAATTCTGCCTATTTGGTACAACACATAAGTAGAAACTGACTACTACTGCATGGTGCTACCACAATCCTATGAAGTTTTCAAATATTTAACCTTTTCCTTGTAAGTTACGTGTATATAAACGGAATAAATGGAAACATTTATTAGTCACTACACTACAGTGTCCTATGCATTAGTATACATGTATGTAAGTATAGCTACTTTCCTTCATACTCTTCTCTAGGATCAGCAAAGAACGACATATATAATACTAAGTATACAACAACAAGCAGAAAAGCAGAGAGGTACAAGTAGACACAGACTGTAAAAACTGAAAATAATGCCATCCACTCTTGCTAACATAAAATATCCTGTCTTCGTTGCCAATGAGTCGCAGCCCGTTTCGTATTTGTGTTGCAACTCCATCCAATCGGCTCATTTACGAGCAGAGGAGATTCCCTTTGACTAGCTATGTGATTTACATGCAACTGCTTAAATGATGCTAGCCCATTTAGTACATTGGTTGCTTTCAGTAGCTTTGCACTACAACATTATTTTAACAACTACACTAAAGACTATGAGCAAAAGTGAATAAAGCGAAATGGGGAAGGGAACAAGTTGTGTTGAATCAACTTTGGTTGGCTAACAAGTGAACTTTGCCTTAAATAAACCTGGAGTGGCACTAGAAAAATAATAATAAAATAAAATAAGTAAGTGCATTGTAATGTAAAGTGTAGTGAATATTGTTCCAACTTCCAAGGTGCATGTTTCCCTTTGGTACATAGGCTTAATACGATAATATAACGCTGTTAACATAATAATGACTAACTACCAGTATCCCCACTCCATGTGGTGGTGGTGGTAGTCACTCTGAGTGAGTGGAATTGCAAAGGAGAAAAATCTGCCTGTGAATGTTCTCTGCAGTCTTGTTCACCTCTCTACATGCATAAGTGGATAAATAAATAAATCAGGGCCCACAGACCTGTCCCATCTTTATCATCATGTCAGCGCTGCTCGGCTAATGAATCTTTATCTTTATCATGAATTTGAAATCCTATCCACAACCTTTCCCGGCCCCATCTCTTCGTGTCTTCCTACGCTTGTATATTTTGCAAGGCATGAAATGAAATATCAAACACATACATCACCCTACTCCCACAGAAAAAACTGCCTACCTATCCAACTCCGCTATACTCCATTAAACAGCCCAACTTACTAATCCTCTATTTATTTGACACAGACTGAAAGCTCAAACAAGTCTAAGTAAGTAGTTTGAGTTGGGCTGTTGTGGGGAATCAATTGCTGTATTTCCTATAACGTCAGTGGGTCCTTATAAGAAATAAGCTAAGACTATAATTACGGCTTTCGTAAACTTTTGTCTTACCGTGCATTTATGAGGTTTTTCGCCAGTGTGTCGTCTCATGTGAACAACCAACATGTACTGAGCCTTGAAAGGTTTCTCTTCGCGAGAGCAGTCTTTCCATCTACACACGAATGACTTTTTATTTGCATGGATATGGTCCGTGTTGATGTGCTGTGGGATATACAAACAATTACCAGAAAATTAGTCAAAGAAGGTGGCAATCCACACACAACTAATCATCAATGATTGAATTTTCTTAAGCCATTCGTTTTCTAATGAACAACAACAACTTGCCAAATAAAGTCAAAGGAAATTACCTTAACAAGCTCATCTTGAGTATTATACTCTAAACCACATTCTGTCCAATGACAATTTGTCTCGATAAAATCACCAGGCTCATCTTTAAGATCACAATCTCCCTTCTCTTCGCCATTTGCACCCGATGTGGTTGTGGCCGGCTCTCGGCGAACTCTTGGCTTTCTCATACTCCCACACTCCTCCACGTCCATTGTGCTGCTCACTGCCCCAACACCAGGAGAAGCCTTCGGTGTCATCTCTCCCTGTGTGAAAACATTCAACAACAACAAAATAAGCAACCTCATCCATCATTATCAATTATTCCTGGCAAATGTCAACGAAAACATTGTCACACAAAATCACGACCAAATATCTTCCGGTCTTTTCTTATTCTTCTCGTTTGTAGTAACTAGTAAGTCATCATGCCAAGTTTACAGATTTCATGCACTATACTACTCCATCCATGTATTTCTTTTGTAGAATTTTCTCAAGACACATTCTCAGTCTCACAAACAAAACTTACGTCTGGTTTATTCAGAGAAAGTGAATGTTGAAACGGAGGCATGTACAGACTCTGATGAGTTGAGAAAGGGGAGCCATGAAGAAGGCCAGAATGATGAAGAAAAGGTGATCCTGGCAAAGAACCAGCTAGAGGTCCACTTCTGAGTAAATGAGCTTGAAGTTGTTGCAAAGGCGGCATTGGACCGCCGAATCCAGGTGACATTCCAGAAGGAACTCCAAACGCCGGACTGATTGCACCTGAATGATCCATAAAATAACCTTGGACGAAAAAGGTTGGAAAAATATTTCATTATTAATAACACATAAAATAACAAACAAATAAATGCGTGTATAAGTACAAAGCAAACTTAACCAAAACCTCAAAATCATATGCAAATGTCAGTTTTTTAAGCAAACTTTTAACTTACTATTATCACTACGGCTAACATCGGTGTAG
>JAQFYB010004819.1:0-15308 GCA_034694085.1 Pogonognathellus longicornis
ATTCAATTCCAGAAAATAACCACTGTCGATTATAACCAAGCAAAAATTTAAGCGCTTATGTATTGTATACCACTATAATACAGATATGATATAATCGGTATACTGATTATATTGTGCCAATAAACCTATACGAATTTAGTTGTTGGCATTGACGGAAACATCAGAACGTTGGCTTTTAGTTAATTTTCGATGCATTTGTGACGTGATACATACAGACAAATTGGTAATAAACATTTTGTCACTTTCAAACAAAGTAGCATTTCCAGTTACAATTGAAAGCAGTGTTGATTCGGAAACACAAAGTGTTTTACGTTACTTTGATTTGAAAGTGGCGAAATGTTCATTATCAATAATTTGCCTCTTGTGTATAACTATCTGTAAAACGAGGCCAACTACACAGTTGACGTCAAATACTAATGAATTAAACGTGATACTAAGATAAGTATTACCTATCAGACCGTCGTTGGTCGATGAGTTTACATGTAAAAAATTGTGTTCAATTCAATAGCGAATAATGTATGTATGCATGTATTTTCCCGACAGTTAGTTTAAAGTGCTTAAATTGTTATTTGATTATTACAAGGTTGTACACAATAATTTAACAACACTTATACTTTTTTAATTTTAATTCGTAACGATATTGTAAAGCTGTATGAAGTACATACACAAATGTTGAACATAAGTGCAAAGTTGTGAATGATTATATGCAAGCTATAATTATTTGTTGATCATATTTATACATGTATATATCGTTTCTCATTTGCCACAGTGATAAAGCCGAATATAAATGTAGCTTGTATGAAAATTATGTTGGATCTAACACAAGAAAAATGAATCTAAGCTGAGATAAAATGCCATATTGAAATAGAGGGAAAGTGGAGTTAGATATTGCTAAGTCGGTTGATCCATTTGACGAAAAAGTACTTTTAATTCCACCGAAATACAGTGAGAGCCATTAATTAATTAAAATGACTTTTAAAATGCTCCTACTCACCAAATAGAAAAAGATATGTATATTATTATGCAATGATGCTCTAACCGATTCTCTATCGGAAAAAAATTAAATTAATGTTGTAGCACTAATGGTTACTGAGATTTTGAGATTTCAAAAATGCAGGTGTAGTTCAAAAGTTGTACCAGTTTTGGCTTGTGTCTCCCCTAACCATAAGTTGGAGCATTTTTCCCGAAGAACGTTATAGGGGCATGCTACTGCAAAACAGGTCCTCTGATTTGAGCCCGTGCTACTTTTGGTTGTGGGGGGCATTAAAAGCAAATGTATATGGTATGTAAAACCAAAATCTCTCCAAGAACTGAAGACTGCCATATCATAGAAGAGTGTAATAACATATACCACTGTCTCATTGCAAAAACGCCTGTAGGTCAATAATTCCTCAATACAAGCTCTGCATGCAAAAGGGAGGAGCGCAAATAAAATCGAATTGCAAAAACGCCTGTAGGTCAATAATTCCTCAATACAAGCTCTGCATGCAAAAGGGAGGAGCGCAAATAAAATCGAGTCACAAATATTAATTCTAATAATCAATATTTCATTGCTCTTTGCACGTTCATAATAGTTTTTACACCATTAGAGCTACTACATTCATTTAATTTTTTCTAATAGACAATCGGTTAGAGCATCATTCCATATACATATCTCATACACCCCTCACCCATTCGGGGAGTAGGAACATTTTAAAAGTCAGTTTAGTTAATTAATGGGTCTCATTGTATATCACACCCTTAAATATTACCTACACGCTATATCGCCGTTGCAATTTATAAGTTGGGCTAACCTCTTAGTTTTCGGTTGCTATTTGCCGCTGGTTTTATATTAAAAAGCCAATCGCCATGCATAGATGACGTTAGCCCCGTTTGTAAAGCCAGACAAGTCCAAACGGCCCGGTAACTTTTTTGGTGCCCTATTCATACGTGTTGTACATGTCGAGCTCTATGATTCTACCGACTTTCATACAAATCGATCCAAAGACACTGTTGAACCCAAGCTATATACTTCCATGACCTCTAGAGGTCAAATGGCCCGGTGTCCAACTCAAACTTGATGCACATGTCGAGGGCCACCTGCCTGTAAATTTTGGGGCAAATTGAACCAAGGGCACACGGCCAATTTTGACTGTGCCTCCTTCTTTTCGAAAGTTTTATAGTTTATGGTGGGGAATCATATTGTCTACCTCCCGTTAAAATTTCAGTCCATTTAAATAAAAAATGGCCGAGATACACTTGCAAAGTTTTTGAATGTCATGGGACCCCTTGCCCAAAACTATTGACAATTCGACCTAGAAAAAATTACAATATAAAAACAATTGAAATAGCATTCAATTTTCTGACATGTTTATTTGGACAATATTATACAGGGTGATCCAATCATTACTTACAACCATTATTACATGATGATACTTTCACTTTATTTTGTGTATTATGTACCACTCCAGTCAGATGCCGCAGCAAGCTAATGAAATTATAATTTAAATTATATATATAATTTATAAGCTAAATGATTTTGTGCTTCCCATGAAATTAGTCTCAACATGTTGACGTTGGAAGAACAAAGAGACACAAGTGTTACATGTGAACAATTCATTCAAAATTACACCGAAATAGTCAAACAATTTGATCAAACCTACCCCAATTCAGCACCAATTCTGCGCCAGACTGTTAAGAACTGCGTGATTATATTTATGAAAACTAACTCTATGTCAAATGTTCGAAAAGTGAGAAGTCCATTGTTAACAAAGTATCATCTCGCTTAATGGCAAATGTAGTGCGAAGCCCGCTAAGTCAATTCGATATACTTACTTTAAGAATATTGCACACATGTTCAGTCTTCACAAATACACCAATAATAACAATAACATTAATAACAATTTTCCTACAACTGTCTGGAGTGTAATTTGTCTTGAATTGGAGTGGGTTTAATAAAAATGATTGTTTATATCAGCGCAATTGTGAATGAATTTTGTCCATAGGTAAAAATGATGTTTCTTCGTTAATCTAACGTCAACATGCTGGTGTAAAATTCTAATTTCATGAGTTGGCTGGCATCGAAGTGGTGCATACTACAAAGCCAAAACAAATTCAAAGTATCTACCAAATATTAATAGTTACAAAGTGGGACACACAATAGTACTAGATACATTCATTAAGTAAATATGAAATCTCTAATAAATTATTATTCACTGTCCCAAGGGTCTTCTTCATGACGATCATCAAATGATGGTTGTATTCGAAGCGCTCGACTGTCCAAAGCTCTTTTCAGCGCGTCAGCTAACTCTGCATTCTGTGTAGTACGTTGAGTGGACAGAGTTGCCGTTTTCTACATACAATATTTAAAAGAAGAAAAATTTAAGCATTTTAGGTGTATTGGGAGCTACAAATCTTATTAGAGTTACTAATCATTACAGTTTAAAAATTGTCAATCTGAAATTTATTATTATAACTCTAATAAAGGCTCCCAGCATTTACCAGCTGCAGATTTATTTTCCTCTGTATTTAATAGCATTGCATTGATTTCAAAATGAGGTTCTATATCGTTATAAAAATGTTAAAGTCGCTTACCAGGCTATTCATGCCAGCTGGAATATTGGCCCTTGGTTCAGTTTTCTGATAACATAGTATTAATATATCAATTATTATACCAATAATATGGGAAATATGCGGTTTAATTTATACCACAAAGAGTAAAACTAAATACATTATCGCTATTAAAAATTAACTAAAGATTATTATTACATAATATCTTGTAACACGTCAAGCCATTACCTTTAGTGAGTGTGGCTGTCGAATTTGTTCCAGGAGTGACGCCCTAGCCCCTGTAATTACAGGAAGATCCATTGATGGTACTTCCGTGGTAGGCATAGGCGGAGGGGGTGGGGGAGGACCTTCTGGTTCTATAGGAGACTTATTTGGTATGGGTGTTGAATTTGTGGTTTCAATGTTTGGACGCGGGGGTCTTTTTGGTGCATTATTGCGCGATCCTCCATTTGCTACCACAGTTGGTCTAGGATTTTGATAATTATTCCCTTGTATGTTTGGAGTATTGGTATTTGTTGCACTTGATACATTGATAATTGGAGGTTTCATTATTCTGTCCGGGTTTCTCGGAGGTATAACCGGTCGTGGCCCTAACGGTTTCTTATCACTATTTTTCATCGGAGTGCCATTATTATTCGAATCGTTTGGTATTGCAGCACTATGGACACTCTTTTCTGGTTTTCTTTTTTTTATGCTTGCTTGCGAGATTGTCTTAAAAACATCCAAGAGTTTGCTTTTCTTTTTCTCAGGTTTTCTTGTTTTTGTAGTTGTTGTGACCGATGTGAAACTTTCGTTTCTTTCAATGCGCTTTTCGGTGTAATTTGACGACGCCGACTTTTGTGAACTTTCCATCATGACCATTAAATTTTGTCCCGAATGTTTCAATTTGTATAAGTTTTGAACGCATTTCTCAAGATCTTCAGGCGTAACCGGCTGGTCATTAGAACCTTCTTGCATTGCTGCATCCAGCGTTTCCATCTCTTTCTTATAGTCAAGTCGCATTTGTATCATCCCTTCCAAGACCTTAGGATCCGCCCCTTGGTTCACCTTGTTTTGTTCTTGATTTATAAAATGAGCCAAATAAGCATCCATTGAATCGTTGTACGGAGTTATAGCGTTGGACCTCAAAAACCGAGCAAACTCAATGCTCGCCATCGTGATTTCCTTTTGTTCTTCACGCAATTCAAATGTCAACTGGTCCAGACCCTCCAAATATTTCTCAATTTTTTTAATTGCCGTCTCTGCGTTTTGAATTTCAATCTGCTTCGCTAAGTCTGTGATTTCACGTATTTCCATGACTGTCTCGTACGTTATCTTCATATGTTCTTTCCAACTGCACCCACAACCTTTACACAACCCAGCCTTGTTGAACGCAGAACATTTTCGCAAGTTCTTGTGGCCCACTATATTGGCGATTTTGAAGTGTTTCTGCTTTCCTGTTCCGCAACTTTCATGACAATGAGTCTTGTAACAAGTTTCCGTCCGTCGACCGACTTCAACAAATTCGACACATTTGACAGAAGTACAGACTGTTCTCGGTTCACTCAAGGGATTCATTCGAATGTTGTATTCCTGAGTAACCAAATCCTTACTGAGCTCTTCTTTGTTTTGCTGGGAGGTGTTCATCCGCTCCTTTTCCTCATCATGTTTCACTATATTCATCTGTATAATACGAGTCACTTCCGCCATTGGACTTCCAAGTGCAAGAATTGTTTGTCGGGCATTATTAAGTGAAAGGGTGTTTTGTATGGCATGTGGTTGCTCCTGTGAGGCATGCACTAATAAACGGATGGTTTCCTCCACAGACTTTTCCCAACTAGCCTCATAATTTTTACGTTCGTCCGGCGTAAATTTTACACCATCTTTTAATGCATAGAGAAATCTAATGGATTCATTGTCCATGCAGTAGAGGGTGGACTGGTTAAGTGGAATAGTAACATCCTTGTTTTCTACAAGCAGTTTCCTCAATGCAGGAAGAGTGTCTCCTGGTCGGTAAAACGTACTCCGGGAATTTGTAAAGCAAAATACGATGTTCCGACAGGCATCCTTGTGTAGATGTGTGAGAAGCTCTTTGATGCAAAATGAAAACATTATGTTGAGTCTCGCATTGTTTGGCTTCAATAGAATGCAAATTGCATGTAAGTCCTCTAAATGAGAAATGTGATCCAAAACCATTTCAAAATTTTTCTTATCTTGTTCCACACCCCTTACGTCTCCAATACCGGGAGTGTCAATCAATCGAACAGTGCGACCGTCCCGAGAGAATAAATAAGACTGCGGTTGCTGTGTGGCGGATTGACCGGCTTCAGTCTCTTCGTTTACGTCCTGTCCGGTTGCGATGAGACGCTCATCGTAATTTTCGTCGGTGATTGTGAAGGAGGACGGTATAAGACACAAGGTTGGATTTTTTTCTGCTTCGTCCAATGATTCAAATTGAAGAAAATTTGCAAAACCATTAATCCAGGTGGACTTTCCTACACCAGTTTCACCCAAGAGTAGAATAGTTATATCTCCTTCTCCAAATGTTGGCTTCTTTGGACCACTCATGTTTCTGGATATTTAGAACAATTTGTTAGACATAAAATATTATTATCCAATTACTATCAATTAGTGTTAAGTATATAGAATTACGGAATACTAGTAATAAAGTTAAATTACTAGCACTACCCGAAAATTGTCCATTTTTACAAATGATGCTATTTGTGTTAAAATAGGTACACTTGAAAAGTTTGAACTATTAACTGTAAGAATTAATAAACATTTAATAATTTCTATATTACGGCCCTAATATATTAATTGGTGGAGTTTATAATAGCACTATATACTGAAAGGTATATCAATCTAATTATAAATCACAAAGGAAATAATATTCTATATTCTAAAGTATCCTATTATACTGGTTATGTACATTTATTATTTACCTTGGGATATATTACTACAAAAAGTAGATGAGGTAATTGCTTAATCAAGCAGTGTTTCACTATTATCTACCAATAAAAGGAGAACCCACAACAAAATGAATTTTCAAAGAAACAAAATTGTAATATCCGTTTGGAATCAACTAAACCAACTTGTATATTACTTTCTGAAGTACTGCTGCGGCATTGTATAATTCGAGTCTTTTTGTGATTATGGCATTGTGGTTCGACATTTATTTTTTATCTATTAACTATATATTTTTAGTTCTACCATTTTACAACGAGAAACATGTGATACATACACGATACCTACACTAAATGTGTGAACATATATTATCTAATCTGTTACATGTAATTAAAAGCAACATTTTATTATATTAATACAACTGTAGACATTGCGATTGCATATCAAAAGATTAACATTTATTATGATAATATAAAATGTTAGGTGAATGATAAAAATAATCTTATGACATTCATCGAAAGTTCCAATGTTGCAGCATGCCATTTTTATCATTGAGCATGGTTAAAGTAATTAATAGTCAGATACAATCACATGCATGTATAACACTTTTAGAGATAAGAGTTTGTCGTGCGAATTAGGAATTGTAAACCATGAATCCAGTCAGGAATACCTATATAAACAATCGATGAAATCTAGTATAAGTGTCGCCCCTCGAATAGCAATTTAGCGTTTTCATGTGTTCATATTTGGTTAATTTTTGGTTTTCATCGTATTCGTTGCAATCACACGTACAAATAACGTAGTATGGCCAAAAACCTTCAACCAATATTATTGGGTAAAAATATAGCGGTTTTTAAAGGTTCACTTTGAACAAATTATTATTCTTGTTTTGAGTTATGGTCAGTATTAGACACATTCTACATCATATTAAAAAGTATGATTTTGAAGCCCGTTAAAATTATGTTTGATTTACACGTGTTTTGACTTGACTCAATATGCAGCATAATTAGACGTGATGTTACTGACTGGTGGCATTGGATAAACAAAGCAGTGAGGTCTATAAGCAACACCAATCTATCTCTTTGCTCCTACATAGTCCAACATTTTAACATTTTTCTTCAGTTATGCATTGCATTACAGTTACGTTGTGTGTTGTGTACATGCATTGTCAGTACATTCTTAGCACGATTATGGCTATTACTTCCTTTATAAGTAACATTAAAAATCATCCTCCTCCTGTCGCCTGTCGCATAAACTATTGTCTATTTATTCTTTCTACTCGACATTTCTACAAATTCTCAACACCAGTAATGCGGTGCCGTCAATAACACTGTAAAAAGATATTGCTAGAAGTGCAATAAGTATATGCCAATCTATCGCAAAAATTTAGAGACGTCGAACCGAAACCAAATTTTGGTGTGCCGGGTTGATCACAAATGCCATTCGGTCCACTTTTTTCATAAACTCCGAATTTTGGAAATTTCGGGTATAGTTTTAGAAAGGGTATTTCAGCCCGAAATTTTTGCTTTGTTTTTTTTCCCTTCGTTGTCTTAATTCTCATACATTTTACTGCATCCTATGTCGTTTCCACACTTTTTGGGGTGTTTTTATATGAAATTACTACCCATTTCAACTTTGGAAACAGCTTTCATTTCAGTCACAACTTCCGGATCGGATTTTACCCGCATTTTACACTTATTGTACTTCAAAATTTTAACACTTACACTGGACAAGTTCCTCTTGCATACTGTTAATATCGTTTTGATTATAATAGATTTACTCCCAGGTAGGAAGCTAGTTTAAAAGTTTAAGAGTTACGAAGTATCTGTACTTACTCTTTGTATACAGAAGCATAAAACCGACATATTTTTTTATTCTTTTTATAACTTCACACTTTTTCGTTCAAAGAAGTATAGCGTCACACCAAACGCGTACCCAGGATCATAAGCTGGGGGTGCACAGCAAGGTTGAATATAGAAATGAAATATTGGAAAAGCAAAATTGAATATTAGGTACAATTTTGTCCAGAATAGAGCTTATTCATTAGGTAAAAACCGAATTAAAATGCATCAAAATTGCGCGTAGCGCGAATTATATTTTTTGGCACAATAACCTAATTTTTGTGCGTTCTGGGGGATGCACGTGCACCCCCTTGGGTACGCGCCTGCGTCACACAATGTTGCCCTTCATAACATTATTTGTTTTGTATCCCACTATCTAGTACTACATTTTGCAGTAGGTTCATAAGAATATGACATGGTTATACATTTGCAACTAAAGCTAATACAGGGTGGTGATTTTATATTTACATGATTTGTCAGTGCTTTCTCATGAACCCTCGAATCAGTTTTCAATTGTGATTTCAGCGCTATAACTTTTATTAGAATATGCACAGAAGACTGGCGTTGGCATCAATCGGTAGTAATAATATCTACCATTAATATCAATCAATATCAATCATCAATATCAGGAACATGCACGCAATAAATTGATTTCAAACAATCATTTTCATGTTCTCTTCACATTCCCTAAGTACGTAATTTTCTAACATGCGGAGGCGAACCGCGAGGTGAGGTCTTTTCTGTGACTGCCAGTTAGCCACTAAGCTCATAGCAACCATGTTGGCCCATTCTGGTAAAAAAATATGCTTCCTTCGTTCATCACTTGACAAAAGTAGAACTCGGTTCTACTTCCAAAAGTTGCACTAAATTGATGACGTGACTCATTGAACTCATTGAGTATAATTATAGCGTTAATATGCTAAATCAATGTTTTAGCATGCATATACAAGAAGCGTATGAGACAAGTTTATTACAGGCATATGCATATATAAGGCACACAAATATGAGCAGGGTACAAATCAAAATTGGTGAATTTTTCATATTGCGATTAACATTTTGTAGGTGCATCTTTTACAGTTAGCGTTACCCAAGGAAATATCTTGTGTGCGCTCTTGTGTCATTGCGCTCCTATGGTTTGTTTTCTGCATTAAACGTAAATGATTTTTATCTGATTTTGCATTTATTACGGAGATTTTAACACGTCCGTTCGTTGGCTACCCAGAGCAGATTGCCATGTCCGATATATGAGTACGGAACGAAAATATATTAACCTGGCATTTCAAAGTATTACAACTTAATCGAATACCATTTTAGTGGTCCGAAGAAGATTGGAAATGTCAATTCGGACAAAAAAAACCCTGGACGCTGCTCAAAACAAATTATTCGAAAAAACCATAATACGTAGTTTTTTACCAACTTTCTCGTTGCGTTTACAACTTGAATAATTTTGTTGAAAACAATACATTTCATTTCCCAGGCAAAAATTAAAATGGAAGAGGCTATGAATGCAAGAAATGCAATAAATATTGCAACTATATTTGAACTCAGAGTCAACGGTTTTGGTTTATTGGAATGTGACATATTTTGACACTCTTCCGGATTGCAAAATGGCTTTTTTCGAGTCACATGACGCTCAAGAGCTGAATATATTCCTGAGGAATGAAGAGTTTTCATTCTGTTGGGTATGTCGTTCCCGTTTGGAGCCTCGTCAAAAATCCAAACCATACTTCTGACACCAAACTCTTCTCGTTTGTCCCCAACGTACATGAGTTGTTTTGGATATTCTTCTTTGGAAAAATTCCATTGAGATTTAGCATAAAAGTTATTCACATTTTCAGACCAGTCTATAAATACATTATTTTCGCATGTCGAAATTGCTTTTTGAAAAGAGTTTGATGGGTAATCAATTGGAATTTGAAAATTTGTAGCCAGCTTTTCATAAATCTTTTCACTTGTACTTCTCTTATCAGAGATTGACGACAAATTTTGAATCCTTTCTTTTAGATAAAAACTCAAAATTGTGGACATGAGTTGTTTGTTGTTTTGTTGTGTTAATCGGTTAGTGTAAAATTGTATTAAATCATTGGGAATACAACCAGTTAGGGATTTCATCTTTTCGCAAAGTTTTAATTGTGTATCAAGGAAGGAATAAATGTGCGAATATATCGCCAGATTATCCTGGTGTAGAAAGTCTTGAAATGAATTCAATCTTTGGACAGGTCTTGGGGCGCAGAGATCGGTTATGACAAGGCCTCTATAAGCGTTCGTTATTACAATAGCAGTAAGAAGATGAACACTCCAAAATATTTTGACAGCGTTATTCTTAAACAAACGAATTGGAATAATATTATTTTCAAGGAGCAATGACAAAAATAATAGTATAGGAAATTTCAATTTTAATTTAGAGTTGGAGTTAGTAATGATCAGTGCACTACAAATTGCAAATACAGGATATACAATTAAAATTGCAACCCACAAATTCGTTTGAAACGGAGTGATAAACGCATCAAATGAAATTCTCTGGTCTAAAATGGTGCAAGACATAAAGTTTAATCCAAACGTTTTAATCATGACCATGCGATGGCGAAAATCTTCAAAGTTGCTCACGCTCCTTCCAAGAATTGCGAACTGGAAAACAATTCTCGATCGCGACGAAACACAATTAAAACTTGTAGGTTCACACACTGTATAGGTCGAATTTGTATAGTGCTCCAACAGAACAGAAAACAATGCGGGTAAAAATGATTTGTAATCCTCTTTTATTCTCACAGACACATCTTTGATGAGATTTCCGTAAAAATAATCACTCGATTCAAACCAGTCATGGAATTCACGTGTTTCCTCTATTTTGAAATGGTAGCTTCGTCGGTTATTTTGTATCACTACATCGTGAATATTTTTCCAATTACTGTTTTCAGACAGCTTCAACGTATCTTTGAAGAATGGAGTAGAATCAAACTTGTTAAAAATGGACCAACACAAGAAACAATAAGCCAACACATTTTTAGGGAAAGTGGAATTGGATTCCACGTGTATTAAAAAATCCAATTTGAAGTCCGATAGTAGTCCGCCATAAACCTTCTTGAGAGTTCCCATCAAACGACTAGAGAATCGATGTCGGAGAAATATATGTGTAAATGTATCATGCGCATTTACCATGGAGTGATATTGTATAACGAATTTCCTGTGTGTAGGATCATTCCAATAAAATTTAATTTTTGCCATAGCTAATGCAAAACTTCTTTTCCGAGCGAAGTTTACGGGTGGATGGATCATAAAGTGTATTAGACATTGGTGGCCCTTTTGTAAAACTGGAACAAATAAGTTTTTGTATGACGCAGAAAAAAAGATGGATTTCATATAAATTCGTCCTGATGCAATGACAATTGGCGAGTCATAGATGCTGTAGTGCGTGTCCAATGTTTCTGCATTGCTGATTGTAAAAGGACGCGAGAAACTGGACAAATGGAAATCTTCATCAATAATGTTTTCAGAAAAACTTTGATTCTCAAAAATTATAAAATGGAAATGACATTGTTTTTGATCTGACAGATAAGAATTTATCACAGTTTTAATCACTGAATCTGTAGAGGTAACAATTGTGACGCATACAACAGTGCTAATTGTTATTATATTCCGAACATGAATATTGAGCCACATGTTGAGTTGAAAATATGTATGTAATTACTTGATAATGTTTGAGAAATTTTTTCAGTGTAGCAAGTAGACGGTTTATATGTGCTGTTCAAACGATTTCAACTCTTTATAAAGTGTTTTTTGAATTCATTGCTTTCAGTGCAGTGTTATTATATAAAGATATGGCAATCGACAATAATATAATGGTAACATTTAACAAAAGAGCTTGGATTAACATAAACTAGAATTTGCTGCAATGAATTATGATAACGAGTGGTTGTCTAAAGTGTAAATATCGGCTGAATTGTACCACATTCTTTACTACTGCTTATCATATAGGTTCCCTGACAATGCTAGCAATAATATTCCCAACTGGTTGGAAATTCTTGCGTTCTTTCTTGTACTGATTGATTACATCAAACACCTAAAGTTAGTGACCATCATGAAACAATGCATAAATTATAAGCAAAAAAATACAAGTAGTATTAAGTAAGTATATTTTCCAACCAGAGACGTTTATAATATTTTAAGAACACAGTCTCCAATTAGGTAATGGTATACCTTATAAATTAACTATTACAGACAGATGTAATAAAGTAGTGCTCAAACGAAGTTACGAGGCAAATTACTTTTTTGCATTCAGAACATAAAACGACCCCTAAATGAGTTTTTAGCTTGTTTTGTTAATATTATTACTTTTAGTTCAAGAGTGGGGCAGACATAAAAGATGTTCCCATAAACCAGCATTATAATTTGTGCAACATAATATTGCAATAGTATTATAAAGTACAGGGCGTCTCCTGCATTGCTTACGCTAATTAATAAAGGACTGCCCATGTAATAAATAGCGTAATCAATGTACGAGACACTGTATGGTACTAGATCAAACTTTACCACAACATATTTTGTCATTCTGCCATATAACTAGTGTTTGAGAATTTCCATAACAGACAGACGAACGGACAGAGAGACGGACTTCAATACCATTACCTTTCTATCTATACAATAGTTGACACTACTTAATACAACGGACTAGTGTTCATATTCTGCTATAAAATATACCCACGTATATTCACGCTTTAAATATTTTCGATTCTAGCGTTTTTATGTTGATTCATTAATTATCTAATAGGTTGTTTGGTTACTAAATTATTTTAAACTTAAGCACCTGTCTATCGTGTAACATTCGTTATTACTATATGGACTCCATTAAGTGGAATAAAAATTAAGACGAATACCAATTAAGACGAACACCCAATCAGTACAAAATATATCTTATGTGATTGAAAGTTGTTGATTACATCGAGCACTTAAATTGAGTAGCCACTGTCACAAATTATTAACTAAAATTTATAAGTATAGAAGAAAGGACTTTACATTTAGTGGTGCTAATGCTTACAAACAGTTCGTTACTTACAAACAAACGGTGGACATTTAATGATTTCCGACTATGTTGTTTCTTCCTCTGCACGTAACGGGGTTTCGTATCTACATAATATTTCATATCATTAAAGACCTGAAGAAGATAATCAATTTATCGAAAGCTCGTCGAATAAAATTTATTTTGTTTTAAAAAAATGAAAAAAATGATAAATCGTAGAACGCTACACGGCCTTTGGCATTCGGCCAATGTCAGTTCGGCATTCGGCCAATGTCCGTTCGGCATTCGGCAAACCACCTTTCGGCATTCAGCAAACAACCTTTCGGAAATTCGGCCAATGTCCATGCGGCGTTCGGCAAAAAACCTTTCGGCATTCGGCCAATGTCCATTCGGCAGTCGGCCAAAGTCCACTACATTTTTTCATTCGGCCTTCGGCCAATGGCCAATGGCTGCCGATTTTGGCATTCGGCCAATGTCCACCCAAATTTGCCGAATGCCGACTTCGGCCAATGTCCATTCGGCATTCGGCCAATGTCCACATTGGCAATCTTCGGCATTCGGTTGTTGTCGATGAGCCATGGTTTATTCTCAGGATCCGGATCAAAACCTGCAAATAAGAAATTATTTGAATAGGAAAATGTTTAGTTATAATTTTTAAAGAGGGATGCACGGAATGCATTGAAATTCTATTGATCCAGAAAATTTCCCAAACTTTAATATGTGATTGATACATGCCTGCTGACGTAGTTTGAGTAGGGAAGGAAGACCCGATGACTCCCAGGTCACCCTGTTAATTCGGGTCAAAGTTTGCATTTTTGTCATTTTTTTAGATATAAATGGCTGTAACATAGACAATATAGGTCAGAACAGGTACAAATGGGGTATCAATCGACTCCTAATGACCTGGGAAATAGTTAAAAAATGCTAACTCTACACTACCCACCATCTGGAGAACCAGTCTCAATTTACCTCCAGGGGTAAAAATTACAAAAAATTGAACTTGAAATTGGTTATGCCTATTATACTTTTGCGTTAAAAAAGGAATATCTATGTAATAAATAGCGTAATCAATGAACGAAAAACGCTGCATTTTACTAAATCATATTTTTCCATTATGCCGTATAACTAGTGACTAGTGTTTGTGAATTTTCAGAACAGGCAAACGAATGGACAGACTTTACTACCATTATCGCTTCTAGCTATACAGTAGTTGTCACTGCTTAATACAACGGGCTATTGTTCATGTTCTGCTATAAAATATACCCACGTATATTCAGGCTTAAATATATTCGATTCTCGAGTTTTTATGTTGATTCATTAATTATCTAAAAGGTTGTTTGGTTACTAAATATTTTAAACTTAAGCACCTGTGTCGTATCATACTTTTTAACACTGTATGGATTCCAGTAAGACCAATACCATTTAAGAAGAATCATTATCAGTAAGAATAATATCTTGCTTGATCAAAAGTTGTTGATTACATCCAGCACTTACACTTAAATTGAGTAGCGATTGTCACAAATTATTAACTAAAGTTTATAGCTACAGAAGAAAGAACTATACATTTTGTGATGATAATGGTTACAAACGGTTCATTCCTTACATACAAACACGCTACCAAATTGAATGGTCTAAGCTTGGAAAATTTTAGGCTCGAAATACCAGAACGCATTTAGGAATATTGGGAGGAAAGGTTCATATCTTGCAAATGCCCCTAATCCAGATTAAATCAACTTAAAGTCACAAAATTCTGACAATTCAACCAATTTGGATGAAATTCAATTTTTCGAAGTTTAAAAATATGGTGAATTCAATAAAAATATCTAAATTGTGAAATTGCGCGCATTCCTTCGCGCGACATTGCTGTCTCGTTTATTAATCAAATATCGATGGCTTAACCTGCAAAGGCCCTATCTAAGTTTACTACAGGCGCGGTTTCGGACCTATCTAATTTTACTACAGGAGCGGTTAAAGCCTTATCTAATTTTACTACTGGTGCGGCAAAGGACCTATCTAAA